>CAUDMG010001504.1:307500-325000 GCA_958450375.1 Homarus gammarus
AATACGTACGTCATTTCAGCAAAAATATTAATTTTCCGTGAATGTATTCTATCAAGCACAGTATGAATAGAATATCATTGTAATATAACAGAATTCTAACCGAAAACTAGTAAAAAAACGAGTAACATCTCAAGAACATTGGAAGCTTAGGTAAAGTCTTTTGTTTTCGTCATGTATTTTATCCTATTTTACATTGAAATACATCACGTTTCAGCCAAACTACTATTTATTTCCGAGAATATATTCATTCAGGCGCAGTTTAGGTAAAATATACGTGTGATGTAATAGTTTTTTAACTGAAAACGATTCGAAAAACACGTACCCTCTAGCCCTGTTCAAGGGGAGGACTGGGAGAAGCTGTTTGCTGCTGCAGACGATGACAAGGAAAATGATTTTGATGGATTTTAATGAAAATATTCAGAAATATGGTATTGTAGTATTTATTCAAGTCAATTAGGAGGGAATATTATTGTAATACAACAGTTTTTTAACTGAAAACCATTCGAAAAGCGATTATGATAACATCTTTTGAACGAAAGAAAGCGAAAGTCATTGTTTTCGTCACGATTTTATCCCACTTTCCACTGTAATACGTACGTCATTTCAGCAAAAATATGACATTTCCGTGAATGCATTATATCAAGCACAGTATGAATAGAATACCATTGTAATACTGTATGACAATATTTTGAGTCCTACTCTTTCCATTTACAGAGTACTGTACAAGCCCATAATAATGGCTCCTAAAGTAGATGAACTTCGTTGTGTGAAGAGAAAGAAGAACACGTTGAAATTGAGTGACAAACTTGAAATAATTAAGAAACTAGAACGTGGTGTGAGCAATACTGTTCTAATGGAAACATACGACATTGGAAAGTCTACAATTTATGATATAAAAAAGGCAAAGAATAAAATTCTAAAATTCATAGCTTTTTCATTAAAACTGCTCATTTTGATAAATGAAGCATGCTATATTTGCTAATGAATAAACTATCAAAATGTACCTGTTCATCTCTTCTTTATTCCTCCTTTAATTTGAATTTTAAAAGCACTGCCTGAGAATCCGGAAAATCCGAAAATTCGGACCGACCCAATCCCAAGCAGTCCTGATTTTTGGACTTCTACTGTACCACTATTTATTTATTCATTAATTTGTATTTCTTCATTATTTATTCATTTAACAGCTTACTATCTGTTTGGACACTCAGTTAGTTCTTTGTTATTTTCTTATGACCATTATTACCAATATTAGTACGGGAAAAAAACGGAGTACCCAGAGAAAAACCCGGTGATGTTTTGTAGGGTCACGCTGGATAACACCCTTCTCACATATGTACCGGCTAAGGGATTAAACCCAGGACACAATACTGTACAGGTAATGAGAGAAATGCATATTACCGCTGTACCACCAATACCAGTTGCAGTTTGGAGTGGCAATAGGTTGTTGAAACTTCTATATAAATGAACCTGGAATTTCTTTTGAATTTTCCACCGGATCATATGAAGATCTTCCCCCCCAAAGTATCCAACTGAAGATCCTCCCCCCCAGGCTAGATCATATGAAGATCCTCCCCCCCCCCCCCCCAAGTAGGTTTGGGGGGTTAGGTTAGGTTTGGTTAGGTTAGGTTAGGGGGGGTGGATCTTCAGATGAGCGCGACTGGGCTTGATCATATGATCCTCCCCCCCCCCCCCCCCCAGGCTAGATCAAATGAAGATCCTCCCCCCGAAGTAGGTTCGGGGGGGGAGGATCTTCATATGATCCTTTCCACCTCATAATGAATATGAGGTAAGAGAATCTGCATTGTTTCACATAATATTGTTGACACTAAAAGTTAAGCTATAGTTTACAGTACTGTATTGATTTTATGAACCAAACCTTCCTGTGATTAATTGCTGCTGACATTTTGCAGCAAACATACCCATTCTGTGGGACACCTTAGTGTACTGTATGTACTGTAGTATTATTAATTGCAAGTTGACAGGATGAACTGAGGGGAGTTGTGTTGTTATTTTTCAACTTGTAATTTTGGCTAGACAAACAAAACTTTCTTTATTTTATTATTTATTTTTTTTACTCTCTTACATGCACAGAGTAACTATTGGTTACCATCAGCGAGGTCATATATACAGAAGTGGTAGACATATCACAGGTGTTATCGAATTACCACTAGCTTTCCCACCAGTCTCCGGTAATTTTCCGACTATCGGTATCAGTGTACAGACAAACAACAGGCAGGTAGACTTCCACCAGGTCACAGAAACACACTTGGGCACTGTAGTTTTCTTTAATAGTCACTAAATCTTCACAAAAACTGTTCCCAGGGTGTCTTTACCACTGGACTACAACTCACTTTGACTACTATACTGTAGTCAGCACACTACCAATGTGAAATACCTCGGTCTTTTCACTTTATATCACTCGCAACAATTCCACAATACTCGAACAACAATTATCTTTAGCCGTCACTAGGTTTGTACTTCACACACTAAGCAGAAATGGGCGACTAATTCCCTAGCAACTAGCTGGTGTTTATATACTTCTGCTCAGCTGCTTAGAGCATTCTAGTGTCATCCAGGCATTCCAGGTTGGAACGAGATAGGCCCAGAAAGCTCTAGAAGGATCTAGGCAACACAGTCTATAAAATTCTAACATAGGTAATACATCAGTATATACAAGAAATCTCCCAAAACTTGCCAAAATAACTGCTGCTTGAAATAGAAAATAATTAAATCAGAACACCTAGTTCACAAAACTTATAATACTAAATTATGCCTCGGCATAACAGTATGGTCAAAAACATAAAAGGAATAAACAATTTTTTACTGCCCATCGTTACATTAGGTATGTTCAACCATTATACTGTATGATAATTTTCTACTCTTCACCACCTCTAGGCATCATCGAGAGGAGCTACAGGAGCTAAAAGTAGAGTCCCAAGCATCCCTGACTGCCACCCATTTCCTCCCACGCCGCACCTATGTTATCATCCATGGGTTCCTTGGATCTGGCACTGATGCCTGGATAATTGCTATGAAGGATGGTTAGTGGCATTCTTCTTGTATAGTATATGGTGCTTAGGTCTTGCTGTATCAATGAAACTTTATTAACATCACTGTAAACCAAGGTAACACTATAAACAAAGGTAACACCTCAAACCAAAGTAACATTATAAACCAAAGTAACACTATAAACCAAGGTAACACTGCAAACCAAAGTAACACTATAAACCAAGGTAGCACTGCAAACCAAAGTAACACTATAAACCAAGGTAGCACTGCAAACCAAAGTAACACTATAAACCAAGGTAGCACTGCAAACCAAAGTAACACTATAAACCAAGGTAGCACTGCAAACCAAAGTAACACTATAAACCAAGGTAGCACTGCAAACCAAAGTAACACTATAAACCAAGGTAACACTGCAAACCAAGGTAACACTATAAACCAAAGTAACACTATAAACCAAAGTAACACTATAAACCAAAGTAACACTATAAGCCAAAGTAACACTATAAACCAAGGTAACACTGCAAACCAAAGTAACACTATAAACCAATGTAACACTGCAAACCAAAGTAACACTATAAACCAAGGTAACACTAAACCAAAACCAAAGTAACACTATAAACCAAGGTAACACTGCAAACCAAGGTAACACTGTAAACCAAGGTAACACTGTAAACCAAAGTAACACTAAACCAAGGTAACTCAAACCAAGGTAACACTGTAAACCAAAGTAACACTATAAACCAAGGTAACACTGCAAACCAAAGTAACACTATAAACCAAGGTAACTCAAACCAAAGTAACACTGCAAACCAAGGTAACACTGCAAACCAAAGTAACACTGCAAACCAAATTAACACTATAAACCAAAGTAATGCTATAAACCAAGGTAACACTGCAAACCAAAGTAACACTATAAACCAAGGTAGCACTGCAAACCAAAGTAACACTATAAACCAAGGTAGCACTGCAAACCAAAGTAACACTATAAACCAAGGTAGCACTGCAAACCAAAGTAACACTATAAACCAAGGTAGCACTGCAAACCAAAGTAACACTATAAACCAAGGTAACACTATAAACCAAAGTAACACTATACACCAAGGTAACACTATAAACCAAAGTAACACTATAAACCAAAGTAACACTATAAGCCAAAGTAACACTATAAACCAAGGTAACACTGCAAACCAAAGTAACACTATAAACCAATGTAACACTGCAAACCAAAGTAACACTATAAACCAAGGTAACACTAAACCAAAACCAAAGTAACACTATAAACCAAGGTAACACTGCAAACCAAGGTAGCACTGTAAACCAAGGTAACTCAAACCAAGGTAGCACTGTAAACCAAAGTAACACTATAAACCAAGGTAACACTGCAAACCAAAGTAACACTATAAACCAAGGTAACTCAAACCAAAGTAACACTATAAACCAAGGTAACACTGCAAACCAAAGTAACACTGCAAACCAAATTAACACTATAAACCAAAGTAATGCTATAAACCAAGGTAACACTGCAAACCAAAGTAACACTATAAACCAAGGTAACTCAAACCAAAGTAACACTATAAACCAAAGTAACACTGCAAACCAAAGTAACACTATAAGCCAAAGTAATGCTATAAACCAAAGTAACACTATAAACCAAAGTAACACTGCAAACCAAAGTAACACTATAAGCCAAAGTAATGCTATAAACCAAAGTAACACTATAAACCAAAGTAACACTGCAAACCAAAGTAACACTATAAGCCAAAGTAATGCTATAAGCCAAAGTAATGCTATAAACCAAAGTAACACTATAAACCAAAGTAACACTAAAAACCAAGGTAACACTATAAACCAAGGTAACACTATAAACCAAGGTAACACTATAAACCAAAGTAACACTATAAACCAAGGTAATGGTGATTCACAAAAAACTGGCTCGGTTTACAGATCCGTCTTTCCCATAGTGTTTATTTCTTAATCTCGCCACTGTCATTGTTGGTGCTGCTGTAATGCTTTTCTACAAAGAATCCTTGTGCCCTTGTTTCTTCCAACACTCTGGTACATTTCATAATGGTAGCTATTTAGCCAGAGCTCTGAGCTGAAAAATATTTGAACTTGGTTATTAACCCAATGGGCCAGTAAAAAAATAAAGCATGCATTAGCCCTGCAACTCATGTTACTAGTCCAAGGTCACTGAGTTAGTTGACTTGAGTTTTATTGTCTTATTCTTGGTGAGGGCTTTCAGGCTGGTTATCATCTGTTTCTTTGTCATTATTCATTGTTCAAGCAGGTGGGCTAATTTGCTTGCCTGTTCAGGCAAGCTATTCTAGGTATCCATAGTGCACAAGGAGATATTCTTTTGCCTTGGCTTAAAACTAAGACCTCTGGTATTACTGTAATGTGGTTACATATGGTGAACACACCTTCGTATGGTATATGTAGTATCTTACATGATTTAATGGGAGAATGAGAAGCTACAAGCTGACTCTTACTCAGGTGGTTTATTGTTGTTGTTGTCGTACAATGTGCCTGACACATTCGTGATTACACAGGCCTAAACACATTCTAACTTTGGTAAGAAGTAACATAATATATAATCAATAAAGGCAACATATAAACATATATAACCGTATACTATTCCATACAGAATTTTAAGTCTTTATCTTATATTAACATATCCCATGGTATGCTATTGATGATACCTTCGTCATTCTCGTACAGTCTTCATAGCAAAGGTTTATTAGCCTGGGTGTGAGTTTTTCATCCTCCTCTGAACATTCCCAGTTTTTTGGATGTCTTTTCATCTTGAGGGAGATACTGTACAGTACCATACTGCATTGGCATACATTAAATATGGGCAAACCAGAGCCTTCTACACCAGTACACCATGGTCAGACCATGGCCTTCTATACCATGATCAGGGCAGGGCCTTCTACACCATGGTCAGACCAGGGCCTTCTGCACCATGGCCAGACCATGGCCTTCAATACCATGGTCAGGTCAGGGCCTTCTACATCACCTGAACTTTTCTGTATCAGCATGGTTGATTGATTGCTGGAGTTGCCGTATCATATGGTTTACCTTGTTAACTTTCTCTCGCATGTCATCTTCAGATGTCACTTTACAGGTCACCTACTGCCAATCCCAATTCCATCTTCTCTGTCTCATTAATTTAAGTTACTTTCAGTCCCCATATATTATGTTCTGTGACTTTATTCCCTTTTCATGCTAAAATTGATTTCATTACATCAATCTGTGTTATTGTAAACGATGTATGCGAAGTTCTCAATTCTATAGTCACTAGCACATTCCCAATTTTCCTGTCCTTGGCTACCTGTTGATCATTTCCAGTGGTATGCTCAGTTTTATTACTGTATATGCCGTTTTATAACCTCAAGATCTTTTCCCCCACAAGCTTCAGAGGCTGTTCAACAAAAACAATTGATATAGTAGGATTTATACAACAAATGTAACTAATGCTTTTGTTCACTAGTTCTTTTCCTTGCTAATAACTCTTTGGTACTTTTGTGCAGTCTTCCAAAAAAGTATCATTAGCCATGGTGTTGATGTGATTAGAGGTTTTCTGAGCAATATTACTTGACCTGTTTCTGAAAGCTTGGTAGTTCTACATCCACCACCTTAGAGCATGAATGAATATACTACCGTATATGTTTTCGAACAATACATACCTTAATATAGCTTAATGAATTTCTTGTTACATTGAAGTACAGTATCTAGTATGCCATACAAGGAAAATTCCATCCCCCAATCCTACCCCCATCTCTAATTGTTGCTGATAATGGCAAGCAGGCGCTGGAGATCATGTCAAAAGCATTTCGTCTAGCGTTTCAAATTGTAGCAACGGAAAATCTACCAATACCTTTTTGGGGACTATATATTAAGACACATTGTTTGATCTCTCTTACAAAGTTCCTTGTATACATAATCCTAAGTTGAATTCACTCCCTAAACACTCCTATATTTTTTTAAGTATAATACAGTAGAACGTCGATATAACACAAGATACGTTCCAAGTGAGGTCGCTTTAAACCGAATTCGCACTAAATCGAAGTGTTGTTTCAATGGAATAATTTAGTTTGGTACTTGAGAGAAACACAAAATACTAAAAAGACCGAGAGTCTACCTCAGCCCATCTCCTAGAATAAACAAAACATTGTTTTTTGTAGTATTATGTTAAAACAAACACTCATAAATCAACACAGTTAAAATTATGGGATATGAAATGGTCTGTTTACTAGCGATTTGCTGATGAGAAGATGGGGGGGGGGGGTGAGGTGATATGTTTGACAGTTGATGCCAAGGTCTAGTGCTTATTTATTTATCTGTCCTTAAGAGTGACTTAAGTTTTTCTCTTATAAAATGTCACTGAACAGACATGTTCTAATTAATTTTATTACAAAAGGCTAAAAAATTTATATCGTGCAAAATATATATCACGTCCATATTCAAATTATTTGCTGTCTTGCAAGGATTCCAGCAATGCAAATTATATTCTCCTAACACTTTAGTATGTGATATTATATAAGATAACAACTGTAAGCCTATTACCACCCAACCCTGACTGGGAAGATGGGGGGGGTGACAGTGACATGTTGACAGTTGGCGCCGAAGGTCAAGTGAAGTATTTATTTGTTTATTTATGTCCTTTAGATTGAGTTTTTGTTTTCTGTTTATAAAATATCACAGAAGTGACCGGGAAGAATATAATTTACATTGCTGGAATTCTTATACAGTAAGTGATTAATTTGAATATAATCATGCTATAGTTTGCACTAGACAAAAATTTTAGTTATCATTTAGTACATTATTTTGAGTACATGTAAAGTACAGCTTTGCCCTTAGGACAGTGTAGCGTGCCCAGAGGAACATTAGGCACGAATTTTAAAATATGATGCGCCAGATTGACTCGCTCAAAATAGGAAAGATTCGCTTTAAATTAAAACATTGTTCTTAATTGTGGGTGTCGCTTTAAATCAATAATCTTAAATTGAATCGCTTTAAATCGACGTTCTACTGTAGTGTTTCTGTTTGCATAATCTACAATGACAAATAAAAATATGTAAAAGACACCTCTACCTCTTCTGTGTATCTTCATACTGTATTATCCATAATGAATGCAGCTAAGAAAAGCCCCCCCAAATGTACTCTAATCTTAAGCATGATTACATTTATTCAAACTGGTAACATTGCTATGAATTGTGTACAGAAAGAGCATTTACTCACATTCTACTGAAGTTACAGTTTTGATGCCTCCACAGCTCTTCTGGGACGAGAGGACTGCAATGTTATCGGCGTCAATTGGTCAGCAGGTGCAATGACAATCGGATACTATGCTATACAGTCAAAGGTGCCAGGTGTCGGTGAAGACATAAGCAAGCTCCTTTTATTCCTCGAGCGAGCAGCAGGGTTATCACCTGACCTGGTGCACATCATAGGTCACTCCCTTGGAGCACATGCAGCAGGTTTTACTGGAAAGCATCTCAATGGCACTCTGTCAAGAATTACAGGTAAGTTAAAAGTGAGCAAAGAAGTCAAATGAGGTAAGTATGAATACTGTTCCCAACTAGGGTCAAGATATCCTTGGTTTTCTTGAATGCCCAGGGAAACTTGTTCCACAACGAAAAGAGGGTGGTACATTATAGTAGGGTTCATCAAGAAGGATCTTTGGGTGAAAATAAACCATTCATTTTCCAGTAAATTTGTCACTACTCCCGGGAAATTTCCAGTACAGTATAGTACAGTATCACTGTATTATTATTATTATTACTACTATTGTTACGACCCCCTCCTTTCACCGCTACCCAGTTTCCTCCACTGGTTACCAGCAGCTAGGGTCGTATGCACAGAGGCGATAGATATATCTCAATAGTTATTGAATTACCACTGGCTGTCCCGCCAGTCCCCAGTAATTTTCCGACAATCGGTATCAGTGTACAGGTAGTCGTCGACTTACGACCTAGATTGGTTACGGCCGACCGGTCGTAAGTTGATCTGGTCGTAAGTCGGCCTATGTTATAATTACCTTACGTATATTATACTGTAATGTGTAATGATAATATAATCATCTTTAAGTCATATTTTATCAACATTTTCTTTGTTCATTATTGTTACGGTCGTCAGGTTTAAGTAAATCACTGCATACTACAGTACAATTGGTTTATTATTTACACTGGGGCTGGGGCCAAAACTGTCGTACCGCCGGTCGTAAAGTCGAACAGACGTAAGTCGCATAGGTCGTAAGTCGACGACTACCTGTACAGACAAACAACAGGCAGGTAGATTTCCACCAGGTCACAGAAACACACTTGTGTACTGTACTTTTATCCTCTTCACCACTGATCGGCTCGTTAGGCGCTTGGGCGATCAGTCACGTCTCTGATTACTTTTCCTTTTCTTTTATCCTCTTCACTGTATCTTCTTTAATAAACAGTAATTCTTCACAACACTGTTAGCAGGGTAATGGCTTCACAGCTGGACTTTACTCTTCGAATATACTGTAGTCAGCACACTACCAGTGTACAATTCCTAAGTCTTTTCACTTTATATTGATCACAACAATTCCACAATGCTTGCACAACAATTGTCTTCAGTTGTTCTGCTAGGCTTATTCTTTACACTATGAATGGAAGCGATTCACTAGCTCCACTAGGCAGCTTGAGACCCGCCTGGAGAATTCTAGAATGATCTTGGCATACAATAAGAAGTAAATCACAACAAAAATGATGCACTATTCAGTATTCTAGAATATTCTTACATAATTAATACAGTAAGTCCTCGTTTAACGTTGCCCCCGACAACGTTGTTTCATTGTAACATTGCTACTCTTTAGATACCCATGATTCAGACAACTTACCGCCGATTCGGTATGACGTCGTCAGAGACTACTTTGTACGCCTCATCACCCTCTCTCACCCAGTCAGAGCCACCCTCCTGGTCTCAGTGACTCACCACCCTCTTCCTCTCCCACCCTTTCCTTCTTCATTACCCACCACACACTCGCTCCACCTTTGCCCATCATTGAGTACAATACAAAATAGTTTAGTTTATTTATCTTTTTGAATGTATAAAATATATTGTACTATTTTCGATAAAAAGTCCATTGAATTTGTGTATATGTAATGTATTTTATAGGGCAAAGGGAAGCTGGGGAATGTAACTCCCGTATTTTATCGATTTCTTATGGGAAACATTTTTCCATTAACATTGCGGTTTTCAGGAACGGAACCACGACGTTAAGCGAGGACTTACTGTGCATCAATATATACACAAAATTTTCACTCAGTTTGCCAAAATAATTGTTGTTTGGGATAGAAAATAATTAAAACACCAAGTTTACCAAATTGTATTACGAAATTATGTCTTGGCATAACACTACTTTATTATTGTTGTTGTTGTTGTTGTTTCTTCTTCTTTGTAATTAATAAAAAAAAATTAAGTTTGACAGTTTGGAAATGGCTCTGTGTATCGCTGTACAGTACTTTACACAATTACAGAAAAATACAGTACAGTACAGTACACTTACCTAACATTGTTGTAGTTTAAAATAATAATAATTAGAATACAAGCACTTATTTTGGTTCTATATTACTTTTTGTTATTAATGCTACTTGAATATATTGATCAGTGTATGTCTTTATACTTCTACCTTATTATTTGTTTTCTCCATTATAACAGGAAATGTAGTTGTTGAAAAGAAGTACAGTACAGTACAGTACACTAATTTCAACATTAATGATATTTTCATTGAGGATTTTTTTTTTACTTTATTACTGCAATTTCATATGTTATCATACATTTTTCATGCCAATTTATCCAGATTACATAAAAAAAATATTATAATTTATTTATTTATTTGTATTTCTATTTATTTTTTTCTCCAGTATTCCTGCAATATTTTAAATACCTGTATATACACTACTGGATCCAGGGCATTTTGAATGAGTGAATCCTGGTGTGTGGGGATTGGGAACAACCAGGGTATTAATGAACCCAAGATGGTAACTCTGGCTGCTCAAGATTTGCTGATCTGAGCAGTCCAATGTTAAACAAACATATTTATCAGGAAACGTGGCATCACTGAAGGAAATGGCTTCACTATTGAAGTTTGTTCAGAAAAATAGCCTGGTTCTTCCTACTTATAGACTTAAGATATTTCAAGGTAAAATTCATTGGATCTTTTCCTAGTTTAAGGATACAGTACTAGAACAATTAAAACAGCTTGGCTCTTAGGAGAGAATGTGTGGAATATATAATGTTGTTTAAGGACAAGAAATCAATAAAAATAATTGCAGTGAGGTTATTAGTTATTAAAGAAGTGTTATATAAGCTACAATGGAGTAAGTAATGAGACAGTTGCAGAAAACAGATGGAGGCCGGAGTCACTGCCAAGACCAAATTCTGGCTTGAACGTCCTGTACACTAATACAGACACATTCTTTGATAGGAGAGAGGAGGTTGAAACACTACTGAAGGTACATCAGCCTGATATAGTAGGTGTTGTAGAACTGTTGTACAAGGACAGGAGAATCGACCCAGAGGAATGTGAGTTCAGAATTGACGGATAGGACTTATTTACGAACCTTTCTCAAGAAACTTGCAAGAGGGGTGTGGCTATCTATGCTAGGCAAGACCATAGAGCCAGCCAGGCGAGGGTACAGGGAGAGGATGTTTTTGAAGAGTCCAAATGGTGTAAAATTAAACTAAAGGTAAGAGACATACTCATTATTGGGTGTATCTATAGATCCCTAAACTCTTAACTTATTAAATCAAAGGAACTGAAGAGCCTTAATTGACAGCACGACCGTTTACAACCCTAGCTACCTCCTTGTCATGGGGCACTTTAACTATGGCGGCATCGACTGGAGAAATGAATCCACGCCAAATGACCATAATAATCCCACTACTCTTTTTATAGAAACTAAGACAAATTTCTATTTGAACATTTTAGAGATCATGCTCACTGCAGAGGGGAGCAAACACCTAAACCGCTGGACCTCATCATAACTAACAAAGAGGGTATGGTGGCTAAGATTGAACAAATATTAAATCCGTTAACAAAGTTAAATATGAATATACTAAGTAGAGGTCTGCACACATTTGATAGTATTTTAATGAAAATGTTTTGTTAGGATTTATGGAAGAAAATTAAAGAACTAACCTGAGTGTTGTTACCTGAGGATTAGGTTGATCTGATGATATGGGTAACATGATTTAGTTACCTGACCCTCTACTCCACTCCCCCATTTTGGATTCACTGCTTGTCATTCACCTCCTGTGTGTGGCAGAGACAACATGCAGGGGCAGATCCATGAATATCAAGGGGGGGGGGGCGATCCAAGAAGGTGTGGTTGGAGGAACATGGTGAGTGCAGAGAGCCCACCCAGCTGGTTTTATGCCGGAACACTCCTGCCTAACACAATTACTCAAAGTAGTGGATGAAAAAACCCAAATTCTTGAACAGGGTGGTAATATCGACAATTTATGCCTTGATTTTGCTAAGGCTTTTGACGGTGTACCCCATGAAAGGCTGAAAATTAAACTGGACGGGCACGGGATTCGGGGAAGTGTCGTTGCGTGGATCGGAGACTTTCTCCATGATCACAAGTAGTGTGTAGTGATTAATGGCATGAAATTGTACTAGTCACATGCAGGGTACCACAGGGCAGTGTATTGGGCCCGCTGTTGTTTGTTTGCTTCATAAATGACATGCCAGAAGCTATACACTCCTCCATACAAATGTTTGCAAATGATGAAAAGTTATTTAGGGAAATTAAGAACCAAGCATACTGTGAAGAGCTCCAAGAATGGGCTGCTAAGATTCAATGTCACGAAGTGTAAGAGGATGCACCTGGGATGTACCAACGATAAGGAGGCGTATCATGTGTTCCAACGGGATGAAGAAACTGCACTATTTGAGACCATGTGAAAAGGACCTCTGTGTATATGTTGACAATGAGATGAAGTTCTCGGGCCATTGTGAGAAGAGGGTGAATAGGGCAACTAAATTATTAGGTCTGATAAGAAGGTTGTTCAGATATCTAGACGGTCCATCCCTCATAATGATCCTCAAGAGTGAAGTGCTTCCCCATCTGGAGTACTGTCACCCCATCTGGTCCCCGAAATGTGATAGGGACTGTCAGTTGATTGAAAATGTCCAAAGGAGTGCCACCAGGTTGGTGCCAGCACTGCGGTACCTCAGCTACCCTGAGAGATTAGTGCGCCTACAATTGCCCAGCTTATACTACAGACCGGCAAAGGGAGACCTAATTGAGGTGTGTAAACATCTCAAAGGGCATTACCCAGTCGAGTGTCCTTACCTGGAGCTGACAGACGTTCACCCTACAAAGAGTCACAGCTCAAGGTTGAAGAAACTGCAAGTCCAGAAAACTGTGAGGGGTAACATTTTTGGAGTGAGAGTTGTGAACTCCTGGAACTATCTGTCAAGAGTGTTTTGATGACACCGAGTGTGAGCTCTTTCAAGACCAGACTTGACAAGCACTGTAGCAGCTAACGAGCCTATCAGTAGTTAAGAGGATAAAAGTATAGATGTACAGGTATTATATTTAATACCTGGGCTGAACTCTCTTGAGTCTTGTGACTGGTGGTTGGAGAGTAACCACACTTCAACACGGCCATTAACTAAACAGCCTACCCACACACTGAAGGTTGAGTCTGTAGTTTTATGGGCTGTACACCCGAGAAGGTGTGAAAGAACAAATGCTTATGTAGCTGTATGCTCAATAGTCTGGGTGATAGAATGTATATAATGAATATATGTCATTAGCTCATATTTATATAATATTAATGTGACAGAGGCTAATACAAAATGATGAAAGTGAGTCTAATGATAACACAAACTGTGACACTAATGTATCGCAACAAGAACATACAGACTGTGAGGAAGTAGAAGTGGACAGTGATGAAAGTGAGCCTGACCCAACGAATACTAGTGAAAATGGGCCCATACCTCAGTCTTATAATGAAATTGAACTTGCTGGCATCAATAATCAATGATTTAGTTGATGAAGAATCTGTGTGGCGATTTTTTAGAGGGGGCGGAGAAAGAATTTGATCAGGACGTCATTGATTATGACGAGGCCATTAAATTTAGATGCACTCCTCAGGATTTACGTAACTTCAAGTTGCTATGATCTTCAGTGATAATAAAATGTGAGATTGTAATACTATTGTCATAATACAGTTTTTACCAAAGATTATGCAAACTTTCTCCGCCTTTGTATTCGTATGTTAATTACGTTGGGGGGGGGGAGTTTAGTGGTGTTTATTATTACACACTATTATACTTAACAATATTATAATTCTTTGGCTAATAATAGGGACAGTAAGATAAACACTGATAGGCAAATGAGTTTTTTATTATTATTTCATTTTGGGGGGATGGGGTGGGTGTAAGGCGAGTGCTGTTTTTGGTTATCATTAACTTGTTTTGCAGTATTAGCCCACAATAATAAAAATAAATGCAGAAAAATGTGATTGTTGTTGGTTTGAAGATCAAACAACTGTACATCATGGGTAGTTATTCTCATTCAACTCACAATAAAATAATAACTATTCACAGTACTAACTTACAGTTTGCTGGGAGACGGAATGAGCTGCACAATAAAAAAAATGAACCCTCTAGCTTAAAAAACCAGGAGAGTTATGGTTGTTTGAACTTCAAAAAACTTTAAACGCATTTTCTGCAGCATTTGTCACTTACCCCCCCCCCCCCCCCGAGCGCCTAATATGAGAGAAAGAACGGCTGTTCTTGTATGAAAATACAAGATGGTGCTAATTATAAAATAGGTCTTAATGATCAATTCCTCATTTATATAAGAAAGGGCTCTTAAAACTAAAATAAATACAGTACTCTTAAGTTGTTATTGACTAAGTGCAGGGATAAACCGGCAGGTTTGGATCCAGCCGGCCTCTCGTACCATGCGGCTGAGCCCGCTGATCGTTTGGACAAAAGAGATGCCGTCTTTGTGGACATCATCCATACTCATGGTTGCACTACTCTCCTGAATCAATGGGTGGTCAGTAACTCATGTGAATTCATAATTTTAAGATTTTAATGATAGATAATTACTGCTTATTTTTTTGATTATAAGCAATAAAACTGGAGAGACCATCAATATTGTAAAATACTACATTGAAATTAGATTTGTTAATGCAGTGAACTCACTCGTCATCACAGTACCTAACATTTCATTTCCCTTTTAGGACTGCTTTGGGATAAATGAAAACCTTGGAGATGCAGACTTCTGGCCCAATGGTGGGGAGCGTCAACCTGCTTGTATGGAAGGCGGAGATGGTCCTTCTGCTGTCAAGGGTTTGTAGTATCTTTACTAATTTAAAGTTTACCCTGGCTTCATGTTACTCATACTGCAAGGAAAACTCAAAGGGGAATTTTGTTGTTCACAGGCAGAAGACCCTGTACTTCTGCAGCATGTAAAAATGCAAAAACTCAAGAAAACTGGAATATTTTGGCTCTTTATATAGATATTGATGTGAATTTTTTCTCATAACTTCTTAGTGCCTCTCATTACTGTGTCTCGTATTCAATCCCCAGCCCAGATCAGATGTAAAGAGGGTGTTTTCCACTGCGACTCTACCAATCATCAAAGGTTTTCTCTGGGCACTCCAGTTTCCTTCTGTACTTATTTAACCCTAATGGGCACCCACTTGAGGTGGCCATGCCAAGGGAAGGAGGCCAGTGGCCCATGTAGGATCCCTCTATTGTTCTAGACTTTTTTGTTAAGGGTTATTTTGAAGTCCAGTACTGTATTTGATTCCACAGCTTGGGCTGGTCGACCATTCTATAGGTCTACCAGCCTCTGTGTAAGAGATTCTTAATGTTCGTTCTGCATGATAACGTGGCAGGCTTGTAGTAATGTCCTCTCGTATTGGTGGTGCCGCTGGTGCGTGATCTCGCAAAGAAATGTCCAGGTTCACATTTTCCATTCCTGTCAGGATTTTGAACATTTCAATGAGGTCTGCCCTATTGTGTCTTGTCTGAAGGGTTGTTAGTCCTAAGGCCCTCGGTCTACTTTCGTAATTTCAATTAGAGATGTGCCGATACCAAAATTGTGGCGATACCAATACTCTTCCTAAAGCTGATACTGATACTTTCTATTTCAGGAGACTCTCATGAATTGGACAGGTCTATCTACTAACCAGTAGGCGTGAATCATTGCTTAGTGCCATCCAAAAAACTGTGAGGGGCAAACTTTTTCGGAGTGAGAGTTGTGAATTCTTGGAACTATCTGCCAGAGTGATGTGACGGCACGGAGTGTGAGCTCTTTCAAAGCCAGACTGACTTGACCAACACTGGAGCAGGTTCAGATATATTCTGGAGCCAGTGCATGCCCAGTATTTGCCAACAGTGCGTAACAGAGATGTGACCGATCGCTCAAGCGGCTAAGAAGCCGATCAGTGGTGAAGAGGATAAAAGTAAAAAAGTCTTAATTTTACTTTAATTTAACTTATTAAATTAGGATCTTGTTCATTACTTATACAGTAAAACCTCGATAAATCAGACTTTGTTATATCGGAATTCACCTTTTTCTGTCTCCGAGATGCTCTGGTCACCAGAAATAATAATAAATAAATACAAAATAAAAATAAAAAAATACAGTGGTCCCTCGGTTAACGAGCACAATTCATTCCAGAAGGTTGCTCGTTAACCGAAAAATTCGTGAACCGAAACCATTGTTTCAATGGGTTTTTGGGTAATTGGTTCCAGCTCACCGAAAATTACATACAAACTAAAAATAAATGCAGTTTTTGTATACTTACTTTGAGGTGTGCATGTAGAAGGCTCTTGGTTGATGATGATGGGAATTAAAATGGGGGTGGAGGAGAAGGGAGAAGAGAAGGCATTGGGGTGGAAGAGAAGTCACCCCATGCTGCCATTTCACCCATAAAATTTTAGTTCACTTGGTGTAATTCAAGATTATTTTCTTTAAATCATCACTGCACTGCGCTATATATTATCAATATGTAAAATATATTTCAAAATTACCAATAATTTGACTGGAAACACAGAAAAAAGCATTTATGTTGAAGAGTCTCAAACAAGATGTTCCTTCCTCTGAACTGATAAACAAACTGACGCCAAGCTTGGTGTGTTGAGTGGCTGTTTGGCGTGCAAAAAACTAGTTTCCTGTACTTCAATTATGTTCAATAATTGTTAAAATGACTAAAAAAAAATGAATATAAAACTTTTAAAATTATTGAATAGTACAACTTTCTTTATATTGTTATGCCGTCTCTTGATTTACTTAAATATCCAGGTTCTAGGCGTAACCAAACAAAAAAAGTAAAGTAAATTGAAAGGGAATAAAAATATATAAAGTAAACCTTTAAGAATTTAATTAATAAAATATTAACACAATAAAAGAGCCTCTTAGGCTGTCAACAAATTGATTCACCATCGAAACTTTTAAGACACAAATGATACTAAACATCGAAA
>CAUDMG010001504.1:332500-355000 GCA_958450375.1 Homarus gammarus
CAAATGATACTAAACATCGAAACATCAAAAGAATAAAAATAAAGCATTGGATTACGTTAACACTGCATAAACATATAAAAACTAACACTGAAATTAACTAACGTGAAACAACACTGAATTACTTAAATGTAACTAAGCAAATACTGATGGACATAAATAGAGACATAAATAGGTACTCACATAAATATACCACATTGGTGGCGACAGGAACAACACAAATAAATTTAGTATAAGTAACAGGTGACGAGTGTCACTCAAAGGATGTGAACTGTATGATGAGGACTGAACTGCCTTCCATCAGTTGGTGGACTACTATATGCTGTATATATACAGTGACCCCTCCGTTAACGAACTCAATCCTTTCCAGAAGGTCGTTCGTTAACCGAAACCATTGTTTCAATGGGTTTTTGGGTAATTGGTTCCAGCTCACCGAAAATTTCCTAAATTCAACAAAAATGGTAGAAAAGCTCACTTACTTTGAGTTGTGTATGTAGAAGGCTCCTGGATGATGATGATGATGATGGGGGGATTTAGAATGGGGGTGGAGGAGAAGGAAGAAGAGAAGGCATTGGGGTGGAAGAGAAGTCACCCCATGGCGCCATTTCACCCATAAAATTTTAGCTCTGGTGTAATTCAAGATTATTTTCTTTAAATCAACACTGCACTGCATTATATATTGTCAATATGTAAAATATATTTCAAAATGACCAATAATTTGCTTGGAAACACAGAAAAAAAGCGTTTAGTTGAAGAGAGTCTCAAGCAAGATGTTACCTCCAATGAAAACAGAGAGAGACTAACGCCTGTTTGCTGTGTTAAGAGGCTGGATGCTGCGCATTAAACTAGTCACTTTACCTTCAATTATGTTCAATAATTGTTAAAATGACTAAAAAATTGAATATTAAACTTTTAAAATTATTGAATAGTATAAACTTCTTGATATTTACTAAAATAGTAAGGAATTTAAGCCCTAGAACGATTAATGTACTGGCGGACTGATACTGAAGCTGGTTGCCCGGTCAGTGCAAGCGAAAACATGTTGAGGTCGGTTCGTAAGAACTTCGTTAACCGAATTTTTTTTCGTTAACAGAATTGAAGATCCTTATGGAAGGCAGTTCGTTAATCGAAATTACGTTAACCGAGGTGTTCGTTAAACGAGGGGTCACTGTACTGTATATATATGGCCTTTTCCCGCCAGTGCGATCCCCCCCCCCCCCCCCTGGGTCATTTAACGATGCAGATGGTCGTTAGAGAATAAAGAATGCTTGTTACAACACTAAATGAAGAAATAAGATGGGCTTGAACAAATAATAACAGTTAAAACCTTAACAGCACAGGGTAAGGTGACTAGATTATATAATAGTAAATATAACACATCATTACATTAATAATATGGAACAACGTGGAAGCATGTTATATATTAGAAAAAAAAAATAGAAAAATACGACACGGTTGTAACAATATTTACTAAAATGGTAAGGAATTTAAGCCCTAAAACCGATTACTGTATTGGTGTACTAATACTACAGCTGGTGGGCAGCCAAATGCAGGCGAAAACATGTCGGGTTTGCTCGTTAACTGAAGTGAAGAATCTTATGGAAGGTAATTCGTTAACCGAGGGACCACTAAGTACAGTAAGTATTAAGAAATGGGAGAAATTGAAAAAAAAAATCTTACAAACAGAACAACACTTGTTCACTGAATACTGTTCAGTGGTCTAGTCAGATTTGCCATAGGCCTACCGAGAACCAAGACACTTGAGTATGTAGGGAGGCTGATCGGGTGTTGCCGCATTTGTCAGGTTTATTTATTGAATCGGTATTCTATTCGCATCATGAATAATTTAACATCTTCAATAATAGAGAAAAATTCAATATGGAATTTGTAATATGACTTGAAAATAAAAGGATAAGCTGTATCAGAAGGTATTCACTCTGGATGCATTCGTGTGAGAGCTTTCAACAGACCAGCTTACAACGGGTCACTATAACACACAGTATACTGTAGTATTTGATATGAAGATATGTACCTTCCTAACAAAGTTATTTAGTTCCTTTGATTGATACAAGATGGCTCAATTTGGTCATTCATTTCGCCATGTAAAATTTTGTGACTAAACTGGTACCAATTAGTCGCGAAACTTGAGATCCTACTGTACTTGAAAAATAAATATCTTAAACGAAAAGACACTAAGTTGTTTCTCAAATTCTTATATCAATTTTCTAGATCTACACTGAAAAAATGGATACCCTTGTATTAAAATTATGAGAATTTTACTTATACTAAAAGTATTGATTTTATTTTGTTACTGTAATATCTCCATGTCGGTCTGTACAGTTACTCTAGTAGACACTGTATAATTGTTGTTTAATTTTTTATTATTACAATTTTAAATTGCAGTACTGTATTGCACTTTTAGATGTTCGTTAAAAGTTTTGGCTCGTATTGGCCCACTTTTCACCAATACTGATACAGTACCCCCAAAATCAAACTGGTGACTGGTCTATCCAAGAGTGAATAAAATATTTGTTTGGGTGAATAAAGCAATTAGGGTGATTGAGATAAACTAGACTATTCTCAGTGTTGTGGAAGGTTATATTTGCTGACTAGGAGACTCTCCTCCTGCATTCTGAGGTTCAGTGGGTGTTGTGTAGAAGAGTCCTGGCCCTGAGTAATGACCTACATGTGTTTTACAGAAGAAAATGGCATGAAAGCAAAGCATTTCAATCATAATTTCTGGCTGGCCATATTTTCATCCATGACGTCAATTTTCAGTTATTTGAACCAGCTCAATTCGTTGCCTTGGGGGAAAGGGGGTGACTTTTTAACGTTCTTGGGAAAACAGAAGTCCTGAAAGTGAAAATTTCCATGTGGCATGCTTGCATTCAAAAAGAAATTTTTTCCAATTTCTCTCTTTTTTTAAAGACTTCCCCAAGAGAGTCAGTGGGAAGAAAAACAACCTGATCTGGAGTAATTACTGAGGGAAGTTATTTATGACTATCTGCAGTTCCTCTCTACCAATTTTGAGACATGTTTTCTTCAGAAGGATGCTCAGGCCATGCAGAATCAGATGTGGATTGTTAATCCTTTCATCAACAGTTAACATAAGAACATAAGAATGGAGGAAACTGCAGCGGGCCTATTGGCCCATACTGGGCAGTCCCGTTTACACCCAACCCCTATTGCTCATATGAGCATCCAACCTATGTTTGAAGCAATTCAGCGTATTCGAGTTAATGATGATATTTGGTAACTTGTTCCATTCATCCACTACTCTGTTTCCAAACCAGTGTTTACCTATTTCACGCCTAAATCTAAATTTGTCCAATTTAAAACCATTGTTACGAGTTCGCTCCTGGTTGGATAATTTGAGTACCTTTGTAATGTCCCCTTTGTTTAGCCCTGCCTTCCATTTATACACCTCTATCAGGTCACCCCTCGCTCTACGTCTCTCAAGGGAGTGCAAATTAAGATGCTTTAACCTGTCTTTATACTCAAGGTTCCTGATACCCGGGATTAGTCTTGTCATTCTCCTCTGAATTCTTTCCAAGGATTCTATATCCATTCTGTAATACGGTGACCAGAACTGGACTGCGTAATCCAGGTGTGGTCTCACAAGAGCAAGATACAGTTTTAGGATGACCTCGCTAGTCTTGTAACTAACACTCCTTTGTATGAACCCAAGTACTTTATTAGCCTTGTTTCGAGCAAAAACACATTGTTTACTTGGCTTAAGGTTCCTACTTATCATTACTCCTAAATCTCTCTCGCAGTCGGATTTCTCTATGGCATCGTTGTTCATCTGGTATCTGGTTTCCCTGTTTACATTTCCTATACTGAGTACTTTACATTTGTCAATGTTGAATTTCATCTGCCATTTTTCAGACCATTCGAAAAATTTGTTTAGATCCTCCTGTAGTTTTGCCGAGTCCTCGTCAGATTTGATAACACGTCCTATTTTAGTATCATCAGCAAATTTACTTATGTTGCTGTCTATGCTGATATCTATGTCGTTTATGTATATAATAAACAATAATGGTCCAAGTACTGAGCCTTGGGGAACTCCACTTGTGACGTTGCTCCAATGGGACTTAGTGCCGTTAATGCTCACTCGCTGTTTCCTGTCCTGTAACCACGCCCTAATCCATTTAAGGATGTCACCTTTGATGCCATGAGCTTCTACCTTTCTAATTAGTCTTTCATGGGGTACTCTGTCGAAGGCTTTGCTAAAGTCGAGATATACCACATCATAATTGTGCCCCTCGTCCACTGATTCGAAAACTGATGAAAAGAATGTTAATAGATTAGTTAGGCAAGAACGTCCGCTTGTGAAGCCATGCTGGGAATCATTGATCAATCTGTGCTTCTCCAGGTGATTTCGAATAGAGTTTGAAATGATTGCTTCCAGTAATTTGCCTACTATTGATGTTAGACTGATTGGGCGGTAGTTAGAGGATAGTGATCTATCCCCCTTCTTGAAGATCGGTATTACATTCGCTATCCTCCAGGATTCTGGTACTACACCTGTTTTTAAGGACATGTTAAACAACTTTGCTAAGGGCATACTAAGCTCTTCCTTACATTCCTTTAATACTCTGGCAAATACCTCATCGGGACCAGGTGACTTATTAGGCTTTAGTTTGTCTATTTACTTACTAACATCGTTACTAGTCACTACTATCTCACTTAATTTGTTTTCTTCACTATCTCTGAATAGAGTCGGTGCCTCGGGTATCATGTTTAAATTTTCGCTGGTGAAAACTGTTGAAAAATATTTATTCAAATTATTGCTCATTTCTCCGTCGTTATCAGTGAGCTCGCCGGAGTCTGACCGTATTGGTCCAATCTTTTCTCGTGTTTTAGTTTGGTACATTTGGTAGAATCCTTTGGGGTTTGTCTTTGCCTCCCTTGCTATCCTTACCTCATTATTCCTCTTTGCTTTCCTTATCTCGGTTTTAACCCTACTCGCCAATACCCTATAATAGTCCCGGAGGTGAATTTCGCCACGATTTATCCTTCTACCTATAGCCTTCCTTTGGCCAATGATGTTCTTTAAATAATTATTTATCCATTTAGGGTCATTGTTGTTTGATCTGAGTTTTTTGTATGGTATGTTCTGCCTTTGTGCATTAAGTAACTCACTATTTAAATTGTCGTGGAACTCGGCAATCTCAGATCTCGTTATCAGGTCGGTGTCATCTGTCAGGTTCACGGCCAAGCGCGACACCCCCTCTCTCAGCTGCCTCTTTAAACTGTCAAAGTTTGCCCTTCTGAAATCTGGTACTTTAGTGGAATTTTCCTTACGTCTGCCCTGAAAATCTAACTGGAATCGAATTTCTTTGTGATCGCTGTTTGCAAGTTCGTTCCCTACCTCGACATTGCTAATGAGGTTTTCTCTGTTTGACAAAACTAAATCCAATATATTATTACCCCGTGTGGGTTCGGTTATATGTTGACTTAGGAAACAGTCCTGGATCGTCTCGAGAAAATCCTCTGATTCTGAGTTTCCCGAAAGGTCGGTCCAATCTATTTGGCCAAGGTTAAAGTCACCTACTATACAGACTTTGTTGTGTATGGAAGCCCTGCGCATTTCATCCCAGATAAGTCGCTCATTGACTCTGTCAAGATTGGGGGGTCTATATATTACTCCTGTGATTAATTTTTCCCGACCGTCACTTAATTCTATCCAAATTGTTTCTGTATTCCTCTCAGTTTTTATTTCCTTATTTATTTCACACTTCAGGTTATCCCTAACATAGATTGCTACTCCGCCTCCTTTCCTGGTCTGCCTATCGGTATGGAACAGTTTGTAACCCGCAATTTGGTATTCGACTGGTAATTCACGTGTGTCTAGGTTGATCCATGTTTCAGTGAATGCAATTATATCGATTTCTTCGGTACATACCAAGGCCCTAATATCATCCATTTTGTTTCTCATACTTCTACTGTTCGCGTAATATACATTTAAGTTAGTCGTGTTCTGAGTCCTTCCCTTACCGCGTTTAGTTTTAAACTCCCTGTCTAATTTAGTTATGTCATCATTCCTAACACTATTTCCCTGTAATCTTTCGCCTTGTTTACCCGCTCCCACTGCAGTCTCCTCCACCCCCGTGCCCCTATGTTCTCTTAGCAGTTTAAAGACTTCGATATCTTTTGAACTGCCCCCTCTAGAGCCCCAGCCAGGGTTGCTACTCCATCCCTAGACAGGTGCACCCCATCCCTAGCATAAAGGTCCCTTCTGCCATAGAAGTTGTCCCAGTTGTCAATGAATGGGACTGATATTGACTTGCAATATCTGTCAAGACGGTCGTTAACACCAACTGCCCTTGACAACCATTCACTGCCAACTCTCCTTCTAGGCAGGACACCGCATATGATAGGGATCCCTCCCTTAGTCCTAATACGATCTATGGCTGCCTTGAACTTATCAAGAAGCTCCTCGCTCCTACACCGGCCAATATCATTGCCTCCTGCACTGAGGCAGATAATGGGTTTGTTCCCATTACCAGACAAGATATTGTCCATCCTGTCAATTATATCCCCCACCCCAGCTCCTGGCAAACACACCCTCATCCTATTTTTGTTTTTACCACAAAAGGCCCTGTCCATGTACCTTACCTGTGAGTCACCAACAATTAAAGTTTTTATACCTTCCTTGTCATCCCTTTCCCTGACTGTACTAACGTCCAATTCGTCTATCAAGGGACTGAACGGGTTGGTACACTTAGCTGTTGTTGTCGTTGTTGTCGTATCCTTGGTGTGCTTCTTCACCAAAAGTTACATCAAGTGAGCTGACGTCAGGGAGATCACAGAGGTGTTGATGGAGCTTCACTATGATTTCACCCAAAAAGCATCTTTTGAAACGTACTTCTATGAAAGCTATTGGGTTGCCCTGCCTGAATTTCCTGAATGCAAATCAAATGCCATGAAGGCCCAAGAAACTAAATGTTCACTGGTATGTGTGATGCTTGTCATTCTTTGTTTTCAGTTCTGTTCAGGTGGTAATTAAAAAGAAACACTTAAGGGTCACAGCTCAAGGTTAAAGGAACCACAAGTTCAGAAAACTGTGAGGGCAAACTTTTTCGGAGTGAGAGTTGTGAACTCTTGGAACAATTTACCAGAAAGTGTTGCGTCGGCACTGAGTGTGAGCTCTTTCAAGACCAGACCTGACCAACACTGAATCAGGTTCAGGTACATTCAGGAGCCAGTGCATGACCAGTACTTGCCAACAGCGCGTAACAAAGACGTGATCAACCGCCCAAGCGGCTAATGAGCCAATCAGTGACGAAGAGGTAAAGTAAAAAAAGTAAAAGTATTATATACAGAGAAAGGAAAAAGGGAAATAACAAATAATGAGAGGGTGAATGAAACTTTGTGATGTGACTCAAGGGTGAATAAGGACATTGAAAATTTTTAAGAATCATTGATCTAGATACTCGAGGATTCTGGATAATCTAGATTTGTGATTCGTCCACCTGGTCTTATTCCCTCTGTTCCTTGTTTTCTGGTGTATACATAACTCTACTGTTATTTCAAGGATTTCCATGGTCTTGCATCGGTTCATCTATGTCTGATTCCTCTTTAATGATTTCAGTCCAGTTAATTATCTGTAGTTTGTCCATCATGAGCTGGTAATATAGTAGTACAGTACATGTATTTCTCTACAACTTTTTCCAAACTATCAAAGATTGTATTCCATCTTAGTATGTAGTGGTCACTGGTTGAAGTTAGTTTCTCCTAGTCGTGGACCTTGTCCACCATTGCCTCCTCAGTTGTCAAGACTAAATCCAGAATGTTGTTTCCTCTGATGGGTTCTGACATATGTTGCATGAGTAATGAATCTTGAATGAAATAAAGGAATTCTTCTCCCTCAGCTTGTGTGGTAAGATACACCAAGTTTGTTGCTTGTTGAAAAGTACAGGGAAGCCACGTCCTTATTTCCCCCTTGCCCTGATCTGTTAAGCAAAACCACCCTTAGCAGCCCCAAGTTACATGTCTTTTAACATTATCATCATACGTTGTTGGATGTATCTATAGTTCCCATCCCAAACTAAAGCCTTTTTCCTTGTCATGGTGGACTTCAACTGTGGCAACATCAACTGGAGGAATGAAATTACACCCAATGAACTAAATATATTTAATCCTGCTGCTCGTTTTGTAGAGACTCTGAGAGAAAATTTTCTATTTCAACATGTTAAAGATCTGACTCAATACAGGGGGAAACAAAGGTCCAAACTAACGAGGAGGGTATAGTGGTCAAGCTGGAACCTCTAGCTCCCATTGGCACCAGCCATCATGTGACATTGTCCTTCAGAATTAACTCTTACTTGGTTCATGTTAAGAGCAAGCCAAGGTTCAAATATTACAGTGGCAATTATGACAGGATGAGAGAGGAGATGAGGGGTCTTCACTTGCCTGACTTGCTGGTAAACAAGGAAACAACTACACATGAACTATGCAGCGGTTGACACAGTTAAGAAGAAATTCAAGAGGTGGGTCAAGAGTCTTGACTCAAGACTAATGATGAACAGGACAGAAGGATGTATGCCAGGTCCAGGAACCAAGCAAAGTCAGAGTGTAGAAGGGCTGGGAAAGAGTTTCAGAGACGGATTGCAAACAAGGGCAAGTCAACCCCAAAAGATTTCTACCGTTACCCAAAGTCGAATTTAAAGACGTGTGGGCGTATCAGATCAGAGACTTGAAGATGGTAGTTGCACAGACTCGGTTCAGGGCACAACAGAGGCATTAAAAAATTCTTTTCCTCCGTATTCACAAAAGAAGATGTGAATTATCTCCCTACATTTCAGGAAAAACGGTTTGACACAGCACTGACACATATGTTCTCAGAAGAGAGTACCGTATGAGGAACAAATTTCAAAGTTAAAGGTTGATAAGAGCTCTTGCTCTGCTGGTGTGCATACCATATATTTTGTCTTCAGCTTTGTATGTTTTATTCCAGATGGGAGCAGCTGTGACCATGGGATGGCATACGTCTTCTATACTGAGAGTATTTCATACCCTACATCCACAACTCATTTTTTGGCACGGCCGTGCAGTTCCTGGAAATGGTACAACATTTGTGAGTGCAGCCACCCACCACAGTATATGGGTTACAATGTCAATCCCAAGTAAGTTTGCTTTATTTTTTTCCAGTGTTAGATTTTTTGTATTGGTTTTCATTGAACAATTTCTGTGTACAGGGGAACCTCAAGTTCACCAAAACAGCTAAGTTTATATCAAGTTCACTTTTTCTTTCTATTTTTTTATGAATCAACTTGTCATACCCAAAAAATTAGGCTTCCATTCAAAAAAATGTTAAGGAAACATATTTTAACCCTTATATTCTGATGTGTCTCATGTGATGATACATTCGTGCCACATTTTACGCGGGGGGTATGTTTCTTAGAGGGCATGTAAAGGCAAAAATGTGTATAGTCAAAATTACCCTTGAAAGTCCCTTAAATCACTCCTAAAGTACATGGTTATATGTACCTGTAATGTGGTTTACAAATAAAGAAAATATATTATATAAAATAAGAAAAAATGAGGAGCATGGTTATGTGTGAGGGTGGGGGAAGGGAGAGGATCAGGTGGGGAGGTGAGGGTGAGGAGAAAACCAGGTAGGGAGGTGAGGGAGAGGAGAGAACCAGGTAGGGAGGTGAGGGAGAGGAGATGGAAGAAAAATTAGGTAAAACAAGGAGAGACAGCTGGGAAAGAGAGAAGTGGGAGTGAGATGGGGAGAAAAGAGGGGAAATAGAGGAGAAGGGTAGAGGGGAATGGGGAGATACATGGGAGTGAGAGAGAGGTAGAGATCAGGGAGGAAGAATAGAAGGAAGAGGAAGAAGGGAGGTAGTGGGAGTGGCGAGGGAGGAAGAGGAAATGGGGAGAGTGAGAATGAAGGAGAAGGTGGAAAGAGAAGAGTAAATGGAGGATGAGGGGAAAGTAGAGGATGAGTGGGGAATGGGGGAGAGAGTGAGAGGGGTACCCATACAGCCCTGTCTTAGGGAGGGAGGGAGAGGGTAATGCATGTTGCCATTGTTACATATAATGAAACTATGAAGTTGTGGAAAATAATTTCAATACAGTACTCTAATGTGACTTAGAAATAAAGAAAATATAACAGAACTATAAAATAAGAAATATGAAGAGCATGGGAGTGTATTTTGTGTGGAAGGTGATCATAAGTGTGGGAGCAGTGAGAAGTTTGTCATTAGTGCATCTGGCAATGGCTGGTTAGGCCTATTTCACTTTAAATGCCACCACACAACCACCTCTGCTGTAAGCATAAATCTGAACACTCCCCATTCATCCAGGATCTTCTTGCTACAATATATTGACAATGATGATTAGTACAGCGCCCATATAATGAATGATGAGATGATGATAGGTGCTGTACTGTATGCACTCTGATGATTGTCTTCCTCATCCGTCTTCCTCATCCCCCAACAGCATTATTGGGGGGTCGTCAGGGCTTGAGGTTGATCCAGGAGAAGGAAATGCTGCAGCAGGAGAGACAGGGTGAAGCTTGGGTGACAGAGAGAGAATTGTGGGTGAAGGGAGTGGCTCTGGCAGTGGTGCTTTCTTAAAAAACATTGGGATCGGCAACTGTCTCCGTTGTTTCTTAAGCTGCTGAAACATTTCTTGTTATGGGATTAAAACATTTGTTGAAGAACTTGTAATCTTGAGGCTATGCTCCATAGATGGATCATAGTCCAAAATAACCGTATTTGCTGGCGTGTACAACTTGTTTTTTTCCCCTAAAAATGTATCACAAATTACCCTGCGTCTAATGCGCCCGTATTACGGATGGGAGGCCGAGTGCCATAGGCGGAGGTGCCTAGCTAGGGAGTCTGGGACGAACAGTAGTCCACTAAGCACAAAAATTGTATTACTAATAATATTACTAATAATGAAATTCTGAAAAACAAGTCAAATTATCACAATCTATTATCACAAACTTAAGGCAAATTTGCCAAAGACATAAATAATGGCTTATATTGGCTTAACAGCAGAAGGAAGCTCACAACATCTCACTGTACCTCCTTCCCTAGCATACATAACCCACACCAGACACATGTCTTACATTGTTTAAGGATTGTGTTACCTTTAAGAAACATTTGTTTATTATCTAAATGAAAATTGCCCCTAGAAAGTCGGCCATTTGCAATGTGTCGATGACCCCAAAACAATAACGATGGTGCTACACCCTGGTTGCAGATCACGGCAACACAAAACATCACAGCCAAATATACGAGTTTCACATCCTGCCGGTAATTCTCTTGACCAAAATATAAATAAGCCACACAGCTGGTCTGATCAGAGGAAGAGTTGGGTTAGTATTATGTTACTGATATCGCCGCTGGCATTAATCGTTGGTGTCAACAACCACGTGCCTCCCCCACCCCACACGCGGCCTGTTACCACACCAGATGTAACGACTGGGGGGGGGGGGGGGGCGGTGTTTACCACCGGGAGTGTCATCACCACTGGCGTGAGCGCTGAGAGGGTGTCATGGATCTCATGACACAGATCGCCCTCTCGAGTGATGCCCCCCCCCCCCTCTCACCACGCGACCTGTTACCTCAACAGATGTGGGGGGGGGGGGGGCGGTGTTTGCCCCCGGGAGTGTCATCACCACTGGCATAAGTGCTGGCATCGCCAGGAGTGTTTTCATCGCTGGCGTCAACACTAGTGTCAGTGCTGACGCTTTTGCTGCCTTACCCGAACAAAGATTAGGGGGTGGGCGGTGTTTACGGCGAAGAGATCATGACTCTGCTAATGTATGGTTTAAAAGGCGGCGTGGCCACCTGGACTCTAGGAGACTGCCCCCTCAAGTGATGCTGTGAGGATCAACACTCTGCTAGCAGTGGTGAACAACAACTCCCAATCCTGGCCGAGTTTTGTACTGAAACAATTTACACAGAACTATCTTCCCTTGGAACATCATACTGGTTCGCATTGACCGGCGCTTGTAAGTACAGTACAGCCAAAGTGATGACATACCCCTCAGTACTGAAATATTGTGGACTAATTATGCCCACTCGTTCCTGCCTTATCTGGAGCAGTAAGACAACGCGGAATGAAGTGTAGCTAAGATTAATAGAGTTATGAACTTTGTATCATGTCATTATGCTGAATAAGCAATTATAATTAAGATAAATTGTGTGAGACTAACTAATTATGTATCAGATAGATTACCATGTAATACTAATAAACGCCTTGTTGTCTGCAGGTTTTGACCACATCAATAAATATTGAATGCGTCAAAAGACGGGTTTCAATCATTCCCTTCGACTTGCCCGTCACCTGAACATCCTTAATAAGGCCTTTACAGTTACTATTTATGATTTCCTACTTGATTCCAGTGTATATTGTATGCTGCATTTACATGCACAAAATCATGTTTTCTCCTACAAAACCGCTTTAAAATCACTTTCAATAAATGTTTGGTGAAACATACTAAAAAAAAAAAAAATATTCCACAAAATATCCTAGTAAATTAGGGGTGCGTCTTATGTGGTGGGGCGTCTTATACGCCAGCAAATATGGTAAATCTTTTAGGTGTTTTGTTGTTTGGAAAACTTCAGAAAATTTTTTAAGATTCCAACTTGCTGGCTCTTCCTCATCATTGTTGTCTCCTTCTTCTTCTGTAAATGATTTTATCAGTTTTTCTAACTCTTCATTAGTCAGAGTTTCTCGATGTCTTTTGATTAAATCCTCAATTTCTTCCCTCGACGATATCAAAGAAACATTCGCCACCCACATGTCTCGCTTCATTATCAATGGTTGGGAAACCCTTGAAATTATTCACGGTCACTCCAAAGGGTTCACCAATGTGCAATGGCCGATTCAGGCTGGATTGCATCCGTTCCCTCTTGAATATAAGTAATGCAGTCAGCAATGTTGAAGGACTTTGAACACTGTATTACATCAAGGTTTGGATCAGCATCATATTGGATTTTGTTTTGTATGTATGATGATATTTAACCTTTGAGGAGTGGTGGAATATATCTACAAAAGCAAAATGAGGAACATGTAGTGGAGGTGTGTGGCATCTGGTGCTTGGTGGCTCAAGCTGCAGGAGTAGGCTGTGCAGTTAGGTGTTTTTACTGTCTGTTCATACGCCGGGCTACACAAAAGAGCTCTGTCTGCCTTGATCGGTTGCATTGTGTGGTAGCGTTGATAGAGTATCCCATAAGTTTCTGTAACGCCTCCCATTCACTCACTCACACACACATACATACATACAGATTTTACACATACATTTTATACACACACAATCACAAAGCTTTCCAATTATCAAACATTGGTATCGGTCTATGCTTGCAGTAAGTGAATTTTTTACACACATGGTGAATCAGTATTCTATGTTTATTTTAACTTTATTAAAGGTGCTTCATTAATAAAATGTGTTTGTGCAGTGTTTTTTTTTCTATTGTTTTTATGATAATATATTTATTTTATTGCATTACAAGTATATTGAGTGTACAGTACAGTATATAAAAAAATATGTGGTGAAAGTTGTCGGTTGGGAATGCATCCCCCCTAAATACATTAATTTTTATGGGCAAAATTGCCCCAAATTCACAAATTAATTATTCACAATGACATAAGGGATTACCATTAGAAAAACCAAACTAAAAAAAATAATCATTGCAAGACCATATCTGCTCTGTCCTGTCACTCAGCAGCAGTTGATGGTGACACACTAGAAGCAGCTGAGGGGCCACCATTATGCAGTTGCCATAGTTTGTGATAAGACTAATAAGTGATATCCCCGTTAGCCGGAACAATTGGTGGAGAGCACTTCCGGGGATTAGAGATTTCCGAGTAACGAGACGACTCTCTCAAACCCAGAAAAATTCCTTATCCCTGGAATCTTTTCCGGTTGTTGGAAAAAGTTTCCGAGTGTCTAAACTAGACATCTTACAGGCACTAGCCCACTTCCCAAGAATATTTCTGCATGCTGGGGATGTTTTCCTTGAGTCTAAACTACCGTAGTCTGTAAATGCAGTTCTAATTAAGTTAGAAACTCCATTTCTTTACTATAAAAATCCAGAGTACAGTGGTCCCTCGGTTAACGAGCACAATCCGTTCCAGCAGGTTGCTCGTTAACCAAAAAAATCGTTAACCGAAACCATTGTTTCAATGGGTTTTTGTGTAATTGGTTCCAGCTCACCGAAAATTGCCTAAATTCAACAAAAAAAGTAGAAAAGTACACTTACTTTGAGGTGTGTATGTAGAAGGCTCCTGAATGATGATGATGATGATGGGAATTAGAATGGGGGTGGAGGAGAAGGGAGAAGAGAAGGCATTGGGGTGGAAGAGAAGTCACCCCATGGCACCATTTCACCCATAAAATTTTAGTTGTCTTGGTGTAATTCAAGATTATTTTCTTTAAATCAACACTGCACTATATATAAATTTCAAAATGACCAATAATTTGCTTGGAAACACAGAAAAAAAGCGTTTAGTTGAAGAGAGTCTCAAGCAAGATGTTACCTCCACTGAAAACAGAGAGAGGCTAACGCCTGTCTGGTGTGTTAACAGGCTGGATGGCACGCCAGAAACTAGTTTCTTTACCTTCAATTATGTTCAATAATTGTTAAAATGACTAAAAAAGTTAATATTAAACTTTTAAAGTTATTGAATAGTATAAGCTTCTTGATATTTACTAAAATAGTAAGGAATTTAAGCCCTAAAACTGATTACTGTATTGGCGGACTAATACTACAGCTGGTGGGCCGCCAAATGCAAGCGAAAACATGTTGAAGTCGGCTCGTAAAAAACTCGTTAATCGCGGGATTGCACGTTAACCGAAGTTAAGAATCTTATGGAAGGTAAATCGTTAACCAAGGCGCTCGTTAACTGAGGGATCACTGTAATTTATCTAAAGGTTTGGTTAAATATATTTGAAAAATAAAATTATATACAGGTAGTCGTCGACTTACGACCTAGATTGGTTACGGCCGACCGGTCGTAAGTTGATCTGGTCGTAAGTCGGCCTATGTTATAATTACCTTACATATATTATACTGTAATGTGTAATGATAATATAATCATCTTTAAGTCATATTTTATCAACATTTTCTTTGTTCATTATTGTTACGGTCGTCAGGTTTAAGTAAATCACTGCATACTACAGTACAATTGGTTTATTATTTACACTGGGGCTGGGGCCAAAACTGTCGTACCGCCAGTCGTAAAGTCGAACAGACGTAAGTCGCATAGGTCGTAAGTCGACGACTACCTGTATAATATGGGTTGTGAATGAAGCTGTGTGTTACAACATAGATTGGTATTTTCCACTCCCATGGAGCTGTGGGGGGTTAGTGGGTCTCATGTACCTGACCTGACTCAATGTCAGGTGGAGGTAGGGTGGAGGATTAGTGGTCTCATATTACTGACCTTCTGATGGAATGTCAGGTCACCCTTTCTTGGCCGGGGGATTAGTGGGTCTCATAACCTGAAGACTTCTTGAATAAACACAAAAGCTAAAGTATTTTTAGAGAGATTGTGATAAGTATAAATGAGCAATGTTGTATCCCTTTAACATTACATTACATAACATTTTGAAATATGGAGTGAGAAAGCAGAAAGGTGTGGGTGATTAAAGAGATGGACCCTCACTCTTCATGTTTGCTGTCTTAATTCCCTTGTTAGAGGTATGTGAGTGCTGTTGGACTGCATGTGGGTGTGTGTGATGTTGGGGAGGGTGTGTGGGTGATGGTTGGAGTGTGTGTGGGTGGTTGTTGGAGTGTGTGTGGGTGGGTGTTTGTTGGAGTGTGTGTGGGTGGTTGTTGGTGTGTGTGTGTGTGGGTGGTTGTTGGAGTGTGTGTGTGTGTGTGGGTGGTTGTTGGAGTGTGTGTGTGTGTGGGTGGTTCTTGGAGTGTGTGTGGGTGTGGGTGGTTGTTGGAGTGTGTGTGTGTGTGGGTGGTTGTTGGAGTGTGTGTGTGTTTGGGTGGTTGTTGGAGTGTGTGTGCGTGTGGGTGGTTGTTGGAGTGTGTGTGTGTGGGTGGTTGTTGGAGTGTGTGTGTGTGTGGGTGGTTGTTGGAGTGTGTGTGCGTGTGGGTGGTTGTTGGAGTGTGTGTGTGTGGGTGGTTGTTGGAGTGTGTGTGTGTGGGTGGTTGTTGGAGTGTGTGTGGGTGGTTGTTGGAGTGTGTGTGGGTGGTTGTTGGAGTGTGTGTGGGTGGTTGTTGGAGTGTGTGTGTGTGTGTGTGGGTGGTTGTTGGAGAGTGTGTGTGTGTGTGTGTGTGGGTGGTTGTTGGAGTGTGTGTAGGTGGTTGGTGTGTGTGTGTATGTGGGTGGGTGGTTGGTGTGTGTGTGTGTAGTAATAATAATAATAATAATAATTAACGGTTTATTGAAAGAACATAGCAGCCAGAAGGCTGAAATTATACAGTTACATAATTGGGGAATGGGTTTCGATTTACAAATAGTATACAAGTAACATAAGTGATAGAAATAAGATACTGTATATAATAACTAGATGGGGAAAAGCTCAAACTACAGGGCATTTCAACATAGTGACAGTGCAAGAAGCAGGATTTACTGGGAGTGAATACACTGGTTTATTACAAGTTATTGATAATTTTTACAATGGTTGGGACTGGGCTGTTCTTATAGCTATCAGTTCGTGCACGTATGGGCTGGATGCGGTTGTGGTGTCGAACAGCAATTCTCGGGCTAGGGATCTCAAGTGGTAGTAGGAGCTGGTGTCGAGGATGGTGCAGAAGCCTCTTACCAAATTTGCAGATGAGGTCGTGGTGATGGTCGGTGAGAGTCGAAAGGGTCAGTGTGTTGAGCTCTTCTTGATATGTGGAGTAGGAAAGGGAGAGAATAATCTTGCATGCCCTCTTTTGCACTTTTTCAAGGTGTTTACGTTGTGTGGCATTTAGGGAGGAAGACCAGGTGGGGGAGGCATAGGTGAGCTTGGGAAGTATGAATGTTGTGTAAACACTGAGGAGCTCAGGTGCAGGAACTCCTAGGGACTTGAGTCGGCGGAGGAGGTGGAGACGGAAACTGGAGGACTTGACAACTTCACTGACGTGTGGTTTCCAATTTAGTTTGTTGTCTATGGTGACACCGAGGAGCTTAGTGGAATCTACAACCTGAAGTGTGTTGGGACCTAAAGTAATTGTGTGTGTGTGTGTGTGTGTGTAACTTTTTGGGGGGTGAGGGTCATGCAGTCTTTCTCTCTCTCTCTCTCTCAAGAGTAGCTAATTGTGATAAGGAGATGCATTTGATACCAAAATGATGCTTAATAATTTCTCTCGAGACGTTTCCAATACAACTTCCTTTAACAAAATATTTTGATATGATATAATGATGGGAATTCTATTCTTTTATAAAAAAATCAGTTCTAATTTTGTTAAGACACCATTTTTTTTATCAAAATAATCCTGAATACTTTATCTAAAAGTTTGGTTAAATAAATATATTACAGAAAAAAAAGCTCAATATGATAGTGGGGTGAACAGAGCTGTGTTACTTTTATCCTCTTTTTTCCACTGATCAGCTCGTTATTCACTTGGGCGATCGGTCACGTCTCTGTTACGCACTGTTGGCAAGTGTTCTTGTGTACTGTATATATTGTAGATCCTGTCATCTTTGGCCTAGAATAGGCAGACACTTCACTCAGCTGACTATAATACATAACAAATCACATCTTAACACTTGTGATGAAGGTTGGGTGGGAGATTATTGGGTCACATTATAACCTAACCTGATGCAGTGTCCGGTCACCCAGTGTTGGGTGGGGGATTAGTGGGTCCTATGACCTGAAGATGTCTTGAATGACATTTTTTACCTGAGGTATATACATAGTACTGTACTGTATTGTATATGAAGGGTACAGGTATTAATAAGCACAGATTATTACAGTAACGTATCTTTACTAATTAATGAAAAACAAATAAACAATATTGTATCATGAATGAGTCAGTACAGTAGACAAACAGTGAGGTGACCCTTTGGGGGAGGAGGGGTGGTGCAGTCACTTTTACCCCCAATGAACCCTTCTCCCTCTGGCTGGGAGGTGGGCTGTCGACAACCTGGAGGGGAAATTAACGCTTACTCAAGGATTATGAAAGGCAGGGGGTTATTTTTTCGCTTATAAAATGCCATTGACTTAACTTAGGAGAATATAACTTGTATTGTTGGAATACTTGTAAGATAGCAATTAATTTGAGTATAACCATTCCTTATTTTGCACCAAACATAATAATTTAAGTAATTAGCTTTGTACTGTATATTTGAGTACACATGATAATTTATGTGGTTGCTCAGCAGTTGTGGTTGCAGTTACGAAGCTTCGTGACATCACTAGTGTATAATGAGTCTCCATATGCCCTGGTTTATTCATTGATCAGTTGTCTAAGTGCAAAAGTAGTCCTGTCAAGCCATCATGTATCAATTAATTTTAAAATAGAAATTATAAAGTAAAATGTTATAAGACAATGGTTTGGTAGTGCTGTTAATGTGTGTGCTGTGTAAGTGTCTTGGCATGTCACCTCACCACTTGACTCCTGAACAAACTCTTCATCAACTTCTTCAAATCCTACAATGTGATTTACAAGCTCAAAACACACACACACACACACACTTCCCTCAGCATTCATAGGGTAAGGACGTGTGTAGTCGGCGCTGCCCGCTAACGCGGCTATGGTCTCTTGATCATGGAGACAGCTGCCAGCCCGGTCTGTCGGGCCTTCCCATCTGGATTTATCAACATCCTCACACCAACAGTACAGTGCAAAGATTGACGATCAACCCACAAGTGATATACAAAAGTGGCAATTTCAACTCGAAGGAAAAGCACAAAAACACAGCAATACTGATTGTGGCTGGATCTGACCTAACCTGACCTGACCTCATGGCTTCACCTGACCTAACCTGAAGGATGGAGCACACCTGCATTGCCCCAAGCTACTGTCCTGGCCACGTGGCCACACACCTGCCCAACCGCATCCAGCCCATACGAGTACGAACTGATTGCTACAAGAACAGCCCAGTCCCAACCATTGTAAAAATTATCAACACCTAATTATTATATATCATATTTGTATTACTTATGTTACTTGTACATCATTTGTAAATCAAGAGAACCATTCCCTGATTATGTAATTGTATATTTTCAGCCTTCCGGCTGCAATGCTCTTTCAATAAACCGTTAATTATTATTATTATTATTATTATCACACACACACAGGAATTAAGACATCAAGCTCTTGAGGAGCTTATTGCTTGGCAACACTGGTGTATGTTATCACTCCTTTCCACTCCATCTCTTTAATCACCCACACCTTTCTGCTTTCTCACTCCATATTTTAAAATGTTATGTGATGTAATGTTGAAGGGATACAACTTTGCTCATTTATACTTACTGTATACATATCACAATCTACCTAAAAATACTTAAGCTTTCGTGTTTATTCAAGACATCTTCAGGTCATGAGACCCACTAATCCCCCAGCCAAGAAAGGGTGACCTGACATTCCATCAGAAGGTCAGTAATATGAGACCACTAATCCCCCACCCTACCTCCACCTGACATTGAGTCAGGTCAGGTCAGGTCCCCCCAAAAAATATTTAAACTTTCATCTTTATTCAAGACATTTTCAGAAAATTCTCTCGATTTTCAACCTCGGAAAATTTGTTCCTAAAGCTGGAAGTTTTTTGAAAAATTCCCGGTTTGGGAATGGTTTTCCGAGCAAATTTCAATCCCGGCGATTGGAGATTTCCGGGTTTGAGGGATTCTGGCTAACGGAGATATTACTGTACTAAACATATTTTTACCAGATGAAAAAAAAAGCATGATGGAAGAACTGACATTTAATGTAACTTGTAATACCCTCCATGGAAGATTTAAAAAATAGATTTATGAAAATATTCACATCTTTGTTAATGTGTGTGGTTGCCATACCAGATTTTTTGAGTTCACAGTCTTGGCATCCATTACCGCTATTTCATAAATCACATGAGCTCTTAAAATTAACAGGTTCACCACCCAGTTACAGTTGTTCCAAGGGTTCACATAGTTTAGAGGTTTTACTGTGTATACAGTACAGTATCTTGATTTTGTTACCAGTCTTATAACTATAAATGCTTTCATATTACTTTACAGTGTCCCGGGAGATTTCTACCTCAACACCAGCATCACAGCTCCCTATGCTCTCTTGGACCAAAAGTGTTCTGCTGGTTCCTTCTCTACGCTCCAGATTATTGGTATGAATCCTATTACATCAACCACATCAAATCTCATATTACTGTCTTGTATTCTCCTGACACCAATGTAGTACTGTACACTACCTCTTATAATGTGCCTATTACACACACAGCTGGACTTTTGTCTTACATACACTATTTCATGCTCATATTATACAATTGGATGTTTTAGCTACAACTTGTTCTGTTTCCCATACATGCCCTGTTCTCTATTAAATACTTACACCACTATACTAGCAGGGTTCCTAGATGCATGAAAAATCCTGGCTAAAATAAAACTTGCCAAGGAAAGTTATGGAAATTTGGCAGAGATTGTATTTTAATGCTACCAGTTAGTAAGACAGAAAATGAACTTCCTTTGATTATACTGTTCTCACATATATATTTTATTAAATTTAATAATCACATGAAAAGTGGCACACATTGAACATTTTGAGTACCCATCTGATATGTGGTTGTTCAGTGGATTATTGACACAGAATATTGGTGATTTTAGTTGGTTTTCAAGTGCTTTGCATGCACTGTTTTTAATCCTGTCAGTGGGCAAGACAGGGAAAGTCTCTAAATATCAGTTACTGATAGCTTTTTCCTTTTACATTGATATCTTCCTTATTGACACATTGTAACTACAGTATATGGCATGTTGGCTGATGGTGGGCAAGTCCCATGTCAAATTTTTCTGATAAAATAATGTCCTTTAGACCAGCAAATTGCTAGTTGCCCTGTAAACTTGCCTTGTATCTTTATACAAGATGATGAAACATCATGCATACTTGTGCTCTATTCTACCAATGTAACTTACTGTCAGTGAATGATCTAAAAATATTAACATGTGTGTAAATTGGTATGTCTTTGCAGTAGATATTTTGGGGCTTTGGTTGGATGACTGTAAGAGCTGTGGAGTTATCTTTCCTATCATGTTGATTAGTATCATTATTTTAACCTTTATACAGAACCAACTTCCTGCCTTTCCTGTTGTATTGGTAAATATTTAAATCGTGGAAACTTATCATTATGTCATATGTACTGCCCCGTGGGTTCACACACTCACACACCAATTTACTGCCATATATACATACACCATTCTACTGTTTGTCATGCACACATACCTCAGTACAGTCTCTTGTACAGATATCCCTCATTTGATTATGGGGTTGCGTTCCTCAAAACCCTAACTTTAAGCAAAAGCATCACAAAATGAGGGATAACAGCAAAGCACAGAGGACGAATAACAGGTTCAAACAGCAGAACAGTAAACACTGAGTACAGTACTGTACAGTACTCCCTAATAATAATATAATAATAAATGAGGTTGTTGTAAATGGTTTCAAAGTTAAACAATTTATTTATTAATATAGTACCAGACTTCTATATAAATGATGTTTTTCAGAATTAAACAATTTAGCGAGCACAGGGTAAGCCTAATTTTAACAAATTTTGAATTGCATATGTCAAAAATAAACAATATTGCTGTGACAAGTAAAAGAAATTGATACTGTAGGACATATTTTATGTACAAAAAATAGCTCTTTCCACACTCAAACCATCCTTTGGGCAATGCCACACAGTTCAGCTGGGCAGTTAAGTTAGCCAGCTGACTCATAGACGTGTGTGTGGCTGCTGCCGTGCTGTGCTGCGTCTATGCTGTGATGTCACATTGAGGGACGGAGACCGCTTCTGGGTGGCGAGTCGGCGGTGCAGTTACATCTTACCACCTCCACACACTTCACACATATACACAACCATGCTCTTTATTTTTCTTATTTTATAGTTTTATACAGTACAATATTATATTTTCTTTATTTCTAAGCCACATTAGAGTATGGTAATGATTTTTCACAACTTTTATAGTTTCATGCCATCTCACAGGCCACCTAATCCCCAGTTTTCCCCCTACCCAGTGAATCAAACTATCGATTAACCGAATTTTGACCTAATGTTAAGTGGGAAAGGGTTTCCAAAAAATTTTGGGTGCTAAATTGAATGAACCTTAAGTGAATTAATGTTAAATAAGGGATACCTATATACACAAAACACTATTACCTCTCTTACATACACAAAATCATTGTTCTAATTGATAATATTAGCAAAACAATGTCTTATAAGGATCAAATCTCCCTTTTGATTACCGGGGGTATTTGTTTTACAAATTGATTTGAAGTATGGGATTTTGCTCTTTTGAGAGGATGGGGATATATTTACTGTAGTATAGTAATCTTTATTATTGAATGTTGCTTTTCTCCCACAGGTTTGATACTAGTGTCAATATTATTG
>CAUDMG010001505.1:0-90000 GCA_958450375.1 Homarus gammarus
GTATTTTTGTGCTTTTTCCTTCGAGTTGAAATTGTCACTTTTGTATATCACTTGTGAGTTGATCGTCAATCTTTGCACTGAACTGTTGTGTGTGAGGATGTAGATAAATCCAGATGGGAAGGAGGGGAGGGCCCGACAGACCGGGCTGGCAGCTGTCTGTGTGTGTGTGTATGTGTGTGCGTGTGTGTGTGTGTGTGCGTGTGTATCTGTGTGTGTGTGTGTGTATGTGTCTGTGCGTGTGTATGTGTTTGTGTGTGCGTGTGTGTTGGTGCGTGTGCGTGTGTGTGTGTGTGTGTGTGTGTGTGTGCGCGTGTGTGTGTGCGCGTGTGTGTGTATGCGTGTGTATGTGTGTGTGCGTGTGTATGTGTGTGTGTGTGTGCGTGTGTTGGTGTGTGTGTGTGTGTGTGCGTGCGTGTGTGTGTGTATGTGTGTGTGTATGTGTGTGTGTGCGTGTGTGTGTGTGTGTGTGTGTGTGTGTGCTGTGTGTGTGTGTGTGTGTGTGTGCGTGTGTATGTGTGTGTGTGTAATAATAATAATAATAATAAACGGTTTATTGAAAGAGCTTGGCAGCCAGAAGGCTGAAAATATACAGTTACATATTTGGGGAATGGGTTACGAATTACAAATAATATACAAGTAACATAAGTGACACAAATAAGACATATAATAACTTAGATGGGGAAAAGCTCAAACTACAGTTGTGTGTGTGTGTGTGTGCGTGTGTGTCTGTGTGTGTATGTGTGCGTGTGTGTGTGTAATGGGGTTGGCTCTTACAAAAGTCTCCATTAATTATCCCACATAACGCCTATCGTTACTTCATGTATTTCACGAGTTACCGCTGACAGTTGCCGAAGCCATAAGTTAATTAATAGATTTTTATACACATTAAAAGTCAGCTTTTCGACAATACAAACCGATCTGTATATGAAAACGGTTCTATAAATAACCAATACAAATATTAATGAATAGCATATTAGTACCTAAATTGTATAACTTAATTTGGGTTTAGCTTGATTAATTAAATAGTAAAAGTCTTCTGAAGTGGTTGACCAAATATCACTATTTTTGAACTAATTTTTATACAGTTCAACAGAAAAAAATTATATATATATCTCGATGTGGCAAAAATATCAGTTAAATTTAAGACTTAATTGGACGCTAATCCCTAAAGAGCGTGTGCCCCCCCCCCCCCCCCTACACACACAGCATATAATGTGCCTATACAGTATATATTTGTTAGTCTGTTATTACACGCTGTTATTGTAGGTAGAACCAAACTTCACTGCGTATATCTCTACATGAATATGCAGTATATAAGTGTGTTATAGCGAACAGTGTACCACGATGATCACGTTATTAAGCTAACTGAATTATGACAAATTTACCTGTCAAGTTTTTCGGCGTGTAAATATCGTGTAAGTGTTAAACGCTTCTTGTAATTTGTAAACTTGGTCATTATGTATGATCATGAATATCAATAGAGACTTCGTAAAAAGGTTGTGACTACTTTACGTCCAGAAATGACAAAAATACCCCAACACTACGGGATATTACTGAACATTATATGGGCGTTAATGACACAGACTGTCTTAAGGTTTATTTGGCTTCTAAAATCAATAACGACTGCCTCAGGTATGTTGACTTTCTCAGATAAATATTACGCTCATCTGACTCGTCATTCCGCGAGTGATCAATTGAGTCTAATAATTTGGAGATCTCCTACCAAGAATCATTGGATATAGGAAGAGGTTGAAAATTAACTTGACTCGACGTTCAAGGCAAAGACTTGAACGTCCACACAACATAAAAAAAATGTTCTCTCACGTACGTTCTCTTTATTAGATATATAAGGTAATTACTCATTCTATATAATAACGAAAAAATTTCTAAGCCGTCACAGAGGCAATCGCTCACCTACCGCAATACACACACACACACACACACACACACGGGGCCACCATGTGTCAGTTGGCCCAGGGAATAGTAAATTTCTTTGTCTTGGCCAAGTTTCATCACCCAGGTTTTAAAAAAGGATACAACACCAATTGCAAGTATCAATTTTTACCAATTATAAACACGATCAAATCCCAATTCAAAGGATTGTATCCCATGTAAAACCAACCCCAAGGACAGCCTTTGAAATAACTCGTAACCAATTTAGATTTTTATTACGATTTCAAACTACAGGTATATTTATAAAGGTCAACTTCTACCCTTTTTATCACCTGGCACTTGATGAAGTTCAGTAAAGGTTAATTGGGTCGCGGACAAAACTCACAGCCAAACAACCTTGATCAATCTACGACGCTGCTACACTTACCTGGCAGACATATTAGTGCGGTCACCCTAAGACCAGTGACGACAACACCAATACAAAGGAGAGTCCATCTTTCTTCTGTCACAAAGTAAAAGTTACGGTGGATATTTTTCTCTTCGTCACCAGCTCGAGGGTTTCAGAAGAATATTTAAGATGAATATTTACCCCACGAATGATAACGAGACCTCCAGTCACAGAACCAAACCCTGCAGTAACTTTGATTTACTATCAAATAATTTTTGTTTATTGTTTATTAGTTTATTACTGTTGTAACTGTCAAGATTGTTAATTGCATCGTAACAGTTTAATTTTCAATTTCGGGTTTTCACACATTCGACATTACTCACACGCCATAACCCCCACCCCCCTAAGAGGCTGTGTGATATATCCTTCCTATTTGGGGACCTTCCGACTTGCTGTGTCAACGCATTTGAATTATTTACTGTACAGGTGATTCATGACTTCAAAATAATGCAACCCAACCTCAACCGAACCGAACCCAACCGAACCCAACCCAACCTAACCAAACCCAACCCACTAGTGAGACCCAACGTGAACAAAGTCATAACCCGCAGAACACGTGAACAGTGACGTTACGGGGTTGTCCGTGCTTGGATGATCGACATAAACGCTTAAAATACCAGAAATCGAATGTTATGAAGGTTCTTAACAATTTCGGCAGCTATTGGTTAGGTTAGGTTAGGTTTTAGTGTAATTATCATTCTACTTCAGATATGATACTCTGTAATTCTCAAAATATTTTCATTATAAAGATAATCAAAACAAGTACAATACAAATAAATAAGTACGTCACACATTACCTCCGTATAACATTGTTCCTTACACACCCAGAAGTCCACGAAATAGAGTCCTTTCTATCAGGGCTTAAAGGACACAACATCGATATTTTAACTTTTCATGAAGAATACGAGTGTGTGTGGCGGCCATTTATCGCACCGACGAATATCAAACACTACATTGACTGACTGATTATATGGCTGGTCTCCTACGTTTACTCTTACTTCTGAAGGTGAAGCGGATACAACGTTGTTCTTAAGCTGCTACAATAAAGAACAGACTTAATAACGTGTAAATAGTGGCGCGAAGTTTTAAACAGACGACCAACTTGGCCACGGTCATTCATTATACCTAATTCTTGAATTTTTACTGGTTGGTTCCTACAGCCTCTCGTCCTAGCCTGTGGTTAAGCACGACGGTGATGGTAATTACAAAGTTTTTGCCGCTGGTTAATGACAGGATAATTCTGGCACTGTACCTGTAGGGCCACAGGTATGACTGGCACTGTGGTTTTCTTTACAAGGTTAAGAAATAGAGGGCACTGCTTGCGTATCTAAGTACATATTGCACACCTATTCTTGAGGTTCATTAAAGTATGTCTATCATGATGGTGAAAATATTTTGTATAGGTATTACCGATGCTCATTACTTCAAAGTGTATTAAAGTTTAAAGATTAAGAAAAATTAAATATGTATTGTACAAGATAAATAAATTAGTTCCAATAGTACAAATGGCATAGAAACTGTTACTATAATATTAGGAACATAGTTGTGTCCTTTGGAGCAATCAAATTCTAATATGTCGCACTGTATTGAAAATATTGTCGGGATATAAATTATTTCTCTTGTTTTATCACAACACAATCCAATATTTGTTTTCTGTTTCAGTGATTTGTGGATTAAAGTAATGATTGAAATGAATGTTTATGTGTGAATGTTTATGTGTGAATGTTTATGTGTGTATGTATGTGTGTGTGTGTGTGTGTGTGTGTGTGTGATGAAAGGAATATATAATAAAACCCCACTCGGCACATGAAAGAAACCCACACCTGAAACAGTGCATGAAAAACACATTAAACTGCATTTTTCAGCCTCTGTTACATCGAGCTCCATCAGGATGTATTCCAGCTGTGTTGAGTCAAGCGGCGTGGCGTCGCTCTGTTGCTTTGGGAAAAACAAACGAAATTTTTTGCATCTACAGTTACTTACAATTAAAAAGCTCCAAGCATGACTTGGTTTGGTTTTCAATATATATATAGAGGAGTATCTTATAAATAGAATGTTATGTATTGTGTTATAATGAGTGTAAGTGTCTTTTATAAACACAGGTTGTAGGAGAGACGTGAAAGTATAATACAATTTGTGCTTACAGTACGGGGGGGGGGGGGGGGGGGGAGTTGTGTTATGGCCATCACCAACACTGTCACACGCCCCTAACGTCGTCATCTTGGACAAAATTCCATTATATTGTTTTCAAAGCGCAGCCCAGAGTACTAAAAATTGATGCTGCTCGCGGCGTAAAATTAACTTCGATATGATGAATTTTGTCTAAAGAAAAAAATATATTGACCACCCGATTTTATAAATCATAAAATATCTTTGTATTTTGTTTCCGGTATTTCAACTGCCCGGGATATCAAGCACCGTTCACCAATTTTAAGCCATAACTCTCACCTAAGCCCAGTTTATATTCCAAAATATAGAGTCGGTGGCACGAACATACACACAGCTGGCAAATAGCTGGCAATATAGTACATGGCAATATCAAGCTGAATCTAAAGTCGGTTTTAGTTATGAAAAAAAATATATACTACAGTATATTGTGTACTGGACGGGAGACTGTTTCCGTATTAAAGTCTACGGAATTCGCGCGCCGCGTTTAACTATGTGCTGGTCTGACAGCTGCAATGCGAGAGTAGTTCCACTTCCTACGAAAAGTCCTTTCAAATTTTTTTCTGAGTGTTTGGTATATATATATATATATATATATATATTATATATATATATATATATATATATATATATTATCATTGATGGGCTTGCCCTTAGGAAGCCTCAGATGAATAAGGAATATTATCACCAATCCGTATACATACTGTACATCCTTATTTTTTCAATCAATCAGATATTTCGAAGAACGTTACGTATTATTAATTCAATTTTACTGTTAATAATGATGCGATCTCTTATAATACTTCCCCTTTCACAGTGACGAAAGGATACACAACAATTTTAAACAGGAAATGTGATGCAATTAAGAAAAATTTATTTTATAGTATTAGTTTGTCCTTTACTTTACAACTAATCTGAATAATGTGTGTGTGTGTGTGTGTGTGTGTGTGTGTGTTCACGAAGACAAGTGACGCTAAGGCCGGTAATCAAGAAGTTTGAAGTGGTTCATCCGAATGTAAATTGAAAATAAGTCTCTTTATGCCTCATTACGCAAATTTAATGAAGGACTAAATCATGAGCGTAACTAATCTTTATTACATGTCCGACTTTGCGACGAAGTATTCATATGTTTTTTTCAATGTGTCGAATTTACCGAAAATATTTTTACTTTCTCGTAACGATGTATTTTTTTTTTAATTATGGTAACAAAGCAAAATCCATAGAAATTACCCTAAGGATAGTAAAGGTAATTCAACTTATTAGAATGTATGACACCAGAAAATTATTAGCAAAATATAATCTTTCGCTCTCTCACTTGTTACTATAAGTTAATGTTTAGAACAAATAGCTATCGTACAATCGCAAGTCATAATACATAATATAGAGTCTTCAGAAATGTATACATCAATTCTCAGGGAGTAACTTATTGGCTCACTTACTTCCCATATGGGTGATTGACTGGCTGGGTTTTATTATATAACGTTTATCTTATAAAGTCTAAATATTCTTACATGTAAGATGAAGACAAAAGTCATGAGACTCCTCAGTGTAAGACCGTCTTCATCATCCAGTTTAATATGAGTGGAATAACATCCTTCCTTTCTCTCTATTGAAACACAGGTATTCATTTAAGAAAGTCAATACAAATGACACAGACGAGCCATTGTTGTCAGGTTGAGCAATACACGAGTTTCCCTGTAACCATTATTGTACCAGAGTCTTGCTAACCCACTAATATTTCCTGCCTTGGTCCATAAGCGTTCCAGGAATATATATATATATATATATATATATATATATATATATATATATATATATATATATATATATATATATATATATATATATATATATATATATATATTTATTTATTTATTTATATTTTTTCTCTCTCTCAGGTCAGACAGCTAATCTGGAGTAAGGTTTTGGTAGCCTGAACAGTGACGATGTAATCTGATTTGACGATTCTAAATTGTATGAGAAATGTTATATAATTTTGATATTTGTGCTCAGAGCAGCAGTTCTAGGTCCTGCATATTCCAGATTTGGTAAAAAACAGGAGAGATCGTTTCCTTCAGGATCAAGCAATGTTCTGGTTTCCGTGACTTTAAATCCGTGGACTGCCGCTAAACAGGGCCAGCTAAGAAATACATTGGTTAACACTTCCCAGTTATTTAGAGAACAGTATATCATCTCCTGCTACAGTCTGGTGATGATAGAGCAGCAGTCACTGTTTCCTTCCAAGACTCTGTAGGGATGGAATATTCTCATGGCATTTTCTTCACCGTGTTTCATTAAGTGACGAATACATAACTGGCCTACTGATATATATTGTTTTGACATTACCATGACTACAAGGCTGGTTGTGAATGAACGATTTACGCATTTCTGAGACTGATATTTCACCCAGTTGAAGTCTGCGTGGCCCTTATCACGCACAAGAGAAAGACTCCGCACACACACACACACACACACACACACCTTGTAGCTGCCCCGAATAACAAGACCTCTAGCCAACTAGGGGATCCTCTACCAGATCCTGATACATGGTAATGGTGTTATTTCGTCGACGCTTAACCAAGACTAATGGGAGTTCCTAAGCGAAACATCAATACTGGTATTGGCACAATTACTGAAACGCAGGGGAGCAAGCTGCGTCTTGCCTTGTGCTGATAGAATCAATCGGTCAGCCTCGGTCCGTGTGTGTGTGTGTGTTAACAATCACAGACATCTCCCACAGAATCCTGTTTACCTCTGTGACGGCACTACAACCCGACGTAACCTTGTTAAGTGTGTTAGTGGCGCGGAGGCACAGTCCCCGAGGCTTGGTCGTGGTCTCTGTGTTGCCTGCATGATTTACTCAAGCAACAGCACGAGTTTGGCTGACTGTGTGCTTCTTTTCTCCCTTTCTTTCTGCTTATATTTCATCTTTCTTTTCCTCTCATTCATCTGCGTTCCTCTTGGTGTGTGCGTGTTATGCCAAAGTCTTCGTTCTATTCAATAACCCGGTAATTACCCCAGAACGAAGCTATTTTTCCCAACCATTTATAGATTCACTCCCATAGATTATTTTCAATAGTCTTACATTACATATCAATATAATTTCCTTCTATCAATCTCTTTTTACATCAACACTGTACCTAACATCACAACTCTTCAATTAATTATTTATGCCATGTGTATTAAAGGCGCACCATTCATGAATAAATACTATATCTAAATAGGGGAAAATAGAAGTCAATTTCACAGTCTTAATGGGTGCTTAGAGACGTAGATTACACTGACTGTTTAATAGTGGAGCTAGTCACACGACTTCTGTATTAAACTAACCCTCACCTGGTCTTTATATCACCTGTTATTTATTGCCTTATATCAATAAAATAATAATAATTCTCTCCGTCATTATTCAGGTATATTACTTTAGTTTATGAATGGTGTGTCCCATTCTTCCCTATGTAACCCACACTCATTAAAACTGAACCAAACAAGTGCTAAGCGGATTACAGTGGTTGCGGCAGTACTGTATCCGGCGGAACTATCAATGTAAACCGTATGTAATGAACCCAAACATACACAAAAAATACCACTTTATCAACAAGGAGTTGCCAAGGGAATTTTAGAAGCTATACAGTGAAGTGTGACAACAACGAGGATGACAGTCACGTGTTAAGCTGCCAACTCTGACAGGAAAAAAAACCTGAAGCCAAGTAAATTGGAACTGAGATTAGATCATTTGTAAAACAATTCCCCATCCTCATCTTGTTGATGTTTCTCTCCCACACTGATAAGACGTCTAATGCATTTGGAGGAGAAGGCTGCAACTTGGCCAAATTCTCTGTGACCGGAAATTCCCCCACAGCATTATTTGGGTGTTGACTCCCTCCATCTTACCTTGGTGGAGGGACACGAGGGGACCTTGTTCGGCGACACACACACCAGTTAATACATAATATCCTGACAACGGGGGTTAATTATTATGACCCTTTGTAAACCCTACTCTGTAATCCTTTTGCGCTACCGCTCACAGGATGAGTGTGGGGTGCACAATAAAGTAGCCGCTGCAAGCGGCAAAATCAAAAATCAATCAGGAACACAACCACACAGGCATGCCCTAACACATCCTCATACTAAAGCTCAAGTTCCACCTACATGCTGGAAATGAAACACATATTCACGGCATTATAAATGTTGAATGGATATTGTCTTATAATATTCAAGATTTCATTACGTTAAAATTACTGAAATAATTCACTACATTAAAAATAAAATCTACTCCATCAGCCGCATAAATGAAAAAAATCTTTAAAGTAATATCATGAAAACAGTAAATAATGGCCGTTTTTATTTGTTCAGTAAAATTAATTAAACTAAGAGTAATGCATGATCGGCATAGGGAATACCAAAGGTTGTAAATAACTTTTTTTTTCATGAAGTTTAAACCGTGTTTACAAGCGAGATACCCAGGTGAATGCTCCGAGGTGTCATTAACCTGTAGCTGAACTTCCCTCATCAACCCACTACCTTGCTCAGTGTTTATAACCCTCGCTTGTCCTTTCTCTTCACGTGTGTAATACAAGATACAACTTCCCCTTTCTGTGTGTTACAGTATGACTCTTTCTGTTACAATAAGACTCACCCAACTTTCTCTTTCTGTTACAATATGAGTCGATCAACTTTCCCTTCTGTTACAATATGACTCACTCAACTTCTGTGTTATAATATCGCACTCAACTTTCTCTTTCTGTGTGCTAAATGTCGTCTAAAAATCTAAAATCTGTTGCCAGATTTCTGTTACTTTTTCATTCTTCAGTCATAGACTTAATTAACTTTTCGTATTCTCTCTGGATTTTACATTTCTTAAATTTAATAATTTTTGTTCATACCAATTTTTAATGATGTATTTCTAATTCCCTATTAAGCGTTACTTTATACTTACAAATTTCTCGTAACATTCTGGTGATAAAAACCTCAGCTTAGTATGTAAACAATGATTTTTATTACAATATATCTATCGATATCAATTCCTTAATTCTTGGTCCGCTAGACGGTGATTATTATAATGAATTACAGTGATATGCAATACACTTTATCTCGATATTTATCCACCTCACTCTTACGTTTATTAGTCATTGGTCTCGTGCTTTAATAAATAAATAATAATAATAATAAACGGTTTATTAGTAGAGTTGCAGCCGGTGGCTGAAAATATACAGACTTACATTTGATTTAGACAAAGATATAATATGCATTGAATACATTTACAGGGCTGTACAGTACATAAATCAGGGGTTGTTTATTATTTTAACAGTAGATGGGATGGTGCTGTTCTTATATCTATCGGTGCAGGCTCTTATGGGCTGAATATTGTTGTAGTGGCGGACTGCGCGAGGTGGGTGGGGGGCTGCCGGTGGCAGGAGGTGGCGATGACGAGGGTAGTGCAGTAGTGTGTGTGTGTATGTGTCGTAATTAGCTTTAAGTCGATGCCACACAGCTCATACACGGGATCATTATTTGGGTGATGCGAACTTCGGGTCTTACTGTCCTTGAAATCGAGTTAATCACAGGAAGGAACAAGAAGTGAGAGGCTACTCCTAAGTAATGACAACACCATCACTTACACGAACCAGTTACACGTATACTGAGGTGGGTGTCATCCTTATCACTATGTACAGTATATGGAAACAAAACTGTACACAACGTGATTTTAGACATTTACGATAACCAACTGTAGTGAATAATTCATCTTGAGTTCAATAACACAGGAGACAGTAAAAATAACCTTTTGTAAAATAAATAAATAACGAAGAATAACAGCGGAGTTGTTCATTGTGTACTAATATACAACAAGACCACAACGAAACAGAGAATATAATAAACATGAATAACACATACCGAGTCTTCTGCAGGTGTTGGGTTGCTCAGCTGAGGGTTCATCTTACCTGTGGGAATGAGAAGGAAAATAAAGATGATGTTTGTGAATTATAGTGGGATAAAACTTTACTTATACATACCCTTAACAAAATAATTTTTCACATACAACCGATTCCTAATTTACGCTATCACTAAAATGTTAACAAAGCAAAACACACTGTCAGCAGGCAAATAACCGATATCTCTGTGCTATAATCCTAGGGGAAATGTAATGTCTGTGTTATAATCCAAAGGAAATAAAGTGTGTGTGTGTGTGTGTGTCAGCAGAATGAGGTCAAGTCTTTGAGCCGAACACCAGTACAATAATTATAATAGGAGTCACTTTACCACAGTGTTATTGGCGGACGTGTTTCTGGGTTGATGGCATCCAGGTGACACACTAAGCAGCTTCCCAGGTCACAGGTTTGTTGACATTTAATCTAACAAGCTGCACCTACTTTCACACCTTTTTGCACGTCTAAACACACACACACACACACACACACACTCTACACACACACACACACACACACACACACACACACACACACACACAGAAAAACACAATATACAGAGTAAATCATCATGCATAGAATAATATAAGATAACAAGGAAGAACGAAAAAATATATTTTGAAACGCATTTAAGTGTGGCGGATGAGAGGAAGAGACACACGCGGATAATAATGAATATGTGTAAAGAGATGGAATAATAACAGAGAGAGGGAGAGAGTATAATATATTTGAGGAGAATTGGAAATAAAAGGGGTGAATAAATAAATAATGTTAAATATGTTTGTAAAGAGGAGGGGGAGAAAGAGAACAGAATTAATGTATCTATGTATGAACAGAGACTAAAATAAAGGATATGTTAATGGAAGGAAATAAGGAGAAAATGGTGAATGTTTATGTAAATAGGACATAAAACGGATTAATACAAAATAAAAATATCTCAAGAAATTATTAAAAGAAATTAAAATAAAGAAAAAAAGAGGAAATTTTCTTTGGATGGAATATTTTAATCAGACAGGTGTGAGAGCGAGAGAGACAGGGTTTACAGGAGGTGTGTGTGGGAGGAAGGCAAAGCAGCACTAAGGCATCCTGGCATGGAATACGACGCTCCTACAGGAAGGATTTTTTTCTGAGGGAGAGGAAGGCAGAGAGAATTGCAAAAATATAAAGAAGAGAGAGAGAGGAGAGGAAACACAGAAGAAAATGGGAAGTAGTAATTTTAAGAAGAAGGGGGAAGAGGAACGCACTTATGTACATAGTTTATACCCATAAGATGGCATGTAAAGTTTTATACACCAAGATCTCGTGTAAGCTTGGGTCCAGGATGTGATGTTTCGTGCTTTTTTTATGGCGAGGCAAAAAGTGTGGTGAGATCGTAGCTGGGAAAACACCTTCTGGGGAGAGAGAAAAAAGAGGAGGCAGCGTATGTTTACAGCTGCTGTTTTGGCTCCAGGGTTTAATTTGACGTTTTAAAAGTGATGTTAATTGTAAGTTGAAATAAGAATGTGATGTTTTGTATCTTTAACTGGAAAAATACATTCCAAGGAGAGAGAGAGAGAGAGAGAGAGAGAGAGAGAGAGAGAGAGAGAGAGAGAGAGAGAGAGAGAGAGAGAGAGAGAGAGAGATTGTTACTTGGGCGTTGGAACGACCTAATTGTCCCTACATGACTAATTTAATGATTTAATAATGATCTTTAAAATAAGTTGAGATGAAATTTTTATAAATGATGAAGTTAAAAAGAGAGTCGGATCAAAACTATAAAAAACGCAGCTTTAAGAAGAAAATATATATATGTTTAGGATCTTTGTATTGGCTTCAGTGAATATTCTTACTTCATGTATCCAGGCGGTGAAAAACATGAGAGGTGTTGGTATTATTGTAAACCAGAAGTTAAGCAGTAGTGTAAAGGGATATTGGGCAGTGTCAGATAGATTTTTGTTAGTCAAGTTTAATGCTAATCCCATGGATTTGGTAATAATACAGGTTAATGCACCAACAAATGATAGTGAGGATGAAGTCTTCGAAAACTTTTATGAAGACTAAAACAAAGCCAAAAACACCGTAAAGGTTAATGATTGTCTGGTTATAATGGGCGATTTAAACGCAATAGTTGGGAAAGAGAAAGTGGCGCTAGAAGTATGACCACATGAGTAAGTGAAATGAGAGAGGAGAAATATTTATTGACTTTTGTGAGGAAAAAAGATAACTGCAAATATAATGATTGAACAACACCCTAGGTATCTCTAAACATGGGTCTCACCCCGGGAGAATATATTCGATATAATCAGTAATTAAATGGATTACATTTTAATTCAGGAAAGATTCAGAAATTCAATAACATAAACCAAAACCTACCCAGGGGCAGATTGTGGGTCAGATCGAGTCCCAGTAATGAGTTTAGTGAGGCGAAAAACTTAAAACAAACATAACTAAAAAAATACCTATGGACAAAATCAAATAGAATATAGAGAAGTTCAAAACAGGAACAGGAATGGAATATGAAAGTGAAAAAGCAAATAGAAGTTCAGTATTGCTAGAGGGTGACTGACTGATGAACAAGAACCAGAACAACAATTAAATAATTAAAAAGAAGTAATGTTAGAGACGGAGGAAAACTTACAGGGCACAGGAGGAACGAGGCTAAAAGTGAGTGGATGACAAATTAAATTTTACAGAAAATGAATAGACGAAAAAATATGAGGAAACGAACTGAAGTCAACGTAAAAATTAACCAAGAAATTCAAAGGGAATACAAAGAGGAAATGTAAGGAGATAGAAGATGATAACAGAAGGCATAATTATAGGGAAATGTACAGAAAGATTAAACAAATGAACAAACAGAAGAAAATAAATTAATGAAGTGGGCCTATTAAAAGCAAAGGCACTTAGATCCTGTTTGAGGCAGAAGAAGTAATAGAGAGATGGACAGATTACGTAGAAGAACTATACAATGATAAAGATAGAGGAGAGGGAAGAAATGAAGAGGAACTAAAGATCAAACTGCCAATTGTGGACACACAAGTTGAGACAACTGTGAGCAACATGATAAATTATAAAGCTTGTGGGGTTGATCAGCTTCCAGCAGAATTTATATAACAAATGGACAAGAAGGAGATAAAATGTTTGAGTATAATTTGTAATTCTATATACTTCTAAGGCAAACTTCCCAGTGATTTAAAAAAATATTATTTGGTTTAATACCTATAAAGCCAAGTGACCTTAAGAGTTCACCCAGTTTAGAACAATTAACTTAATAAATCAGGCTTGAGAAGTTTATTAAAGATAATTTTAAGTAGAATAAAATTTAAAATAGAAAGTAAGTTATCTGAAGAGCAAAATGGATTTAGAAAAGGAAAAGGAACTAGAGAAATTATATTTGATTCAAGAATTTTGTAAGAAAAGGATTTAGAGGTCCGAAGAAATTTGTATATATGCTTTGTTGATTTTGAAAAAGCTATTGATAAGGTAAAGCACAATAATAAAAGAGAGAGAGAGAGAGAGAGAGAGAGAGAGAGAGAGAGAGAGAGAGAGAGAGAGAGAGAGAGAGAGAGAGAGAGAGAGAGAGAGAGAGAGGCAGGTACTACACATCGCGGAGAATATGTGTACGTGAGAGAGTAAGAGAAAGAGAGTGAGAGTGAGATACAGGAGAGATACACCACGCACAATGTGTGTGTATAAAGGCGAGAGAGACAGATACTCCACGGAGAAACCAAAACAAGACTCTCAACACTACTGACCTGAGACTTACGACACGGAGGTAAATACTGAACACAACATTTATATTCACTGAGAGATCTAATGTTATTATTATTAACATTCCTATTACCATTATCCCTATGGCCATTACAACAAGAGTGCCTTTAATCACATTTAAATATGAGGCCAGCGGTAACTCCACTTTCCATTAAATGAATCTTTGTGTGGACAATAAACAAACAGAATACGCACCACCAATATTACTCCGCCGTCACTCACACAACTTTATTTTCTTTCATAAATTTACTTATTCTCTCTATTACTTGTATCTATGTATGTCTCTATGTATTATTTCCCCCCCCCCCCTCTCTCTCTCTCTCTATTTCTTTCTTTCTTCCCATCCCTCTCTATACATACATACATACATTCACACACTTGTCAACCGTCAGTGAGATAAGACGTGCCCCGAAGGCGCTCCCGGTTTTAGCAGCCAGGCCGAGTCTGTTTGGCCCTGCCACTCCCCCTGCTATACCCCAACGCCCTACCAGCCTTACTACACCGGGATCTATTCAGCAAAACATTCTAGTGATTAGTGAACGATTGATTACGGAGCAGTGTTCCTATAGTACACTTAAGGAACTTTCTCAGCAAAACATTCAAGTCATCAGTGCAATAAGTGATTATCATACAGTGCTCGATAGTGCACCCCAAGGAAAAGTCAGACAGTGGGCACTTTATCGGTCACCTTTAAAGTGCCAGTGACAAGGACCACCGCGGTGTTTACATATATCATGAAAACTGTGTCGGCGACCCCAAGCACCAGGGACAAAGACCCACGGTCTTTACGACTGACAAATATTAACAGATGTCTACCAGTGTCAGTGGCCCTCAAAGTGCCGTCAGTGACAAACACTTCCGTCCGCCCACAACAGATATCAACAGATGGCCACCACACACTTACTCCCGACGCATTCTGTACCATCTAAAGCGTGGGAACGGTTATCCTGATGGCAGTGTTATCGCGCGACTCAAGTCACTGAACATATTCCACGCGCGTAGCCGTAGACAAGGCCGTCATACACATAAGCCCATTAGAACCGTAACCTCCTCTAGGAAACCGGAGAAACCCACCCCTGACAGACCATACCACCACACTGAAGTTCCACGGATATGGCATGATCTCCCGTCTTTACTGCTATCCAACGTCACTTCCCTAGCTAACAAGTTCGACGAGCTGGCAACTACAGTCAGGTCAGCCGCTGCGAGCGTCGTTGCCATATGTGAGGCTTGGCAAATTGTGCCTGAAACGTGTCATATTGAGGGATATCAACTCTTTCATCACCTTCGTTCACATAGACACGGAGGGGGCGTTGCCCTCTTCTGTCAAGATGACCTACGCCCATCACGCCTGGATGTTCAAGTCCCAGCAGATGTGGAAGCATTATGGGTACGTGTTATGCCACGGGCCCACCCGCACAACACTGCTTCCATCATAATCTGTGTGGCATACCATCCGCCTCGCTCACCCACCAGAGACACTCTTATCAATCATCTCATCACCACCTCAGACCACCTCAGAGTTAGGTACCCATGTGCCAAGTTAGTATTATGTGGGGATTTTAATGAAATTGACACCACTGATATCCAGGACCAGCTATCACTATCACAAGTTGTGACCTTCCCCACACACGGTCAAAATACCCTTGACCTTATCTTAACTGACTTAGCGGACCAGTACCAACCACCTCAACCAATGCCTCCTATCGGGTGTAGCACACACTTATCAGTGCTCTGGTCCCAAGCTGCCACTCCCACTCAAGTACAGAGACCCTACATCAAGACCTACAGGCCGATTACTGACTCTGCAGTGCGCCTCTTCGGGCAGTGGATAGTTCACCATCCCTGGACTGAAGTACTTAGCGTGGATGACGTGGAAACCAAATGGATAAATTATACCAACACCACCACGGAAGCCCACCACCACTTCTTCCCCGAGAAGTCCGTCAGATCTCACCCAGCTGACTTGCCCTGGATCACACCTCGGATCAAAAGACTTATGCAACAGAGAGACAGAGCCTTTCATCTCAATGACCACATCCGCTACAGGTCCCTTCGCAACCAAGTCATCCGCGAAATACGCACTGCAAAGAAGTCCCACTACCCAACCAAATTACAACACCTGAAGCAGACCAACATCAGTCAATGGTATGGTAAGCTTAAAGAACTCTGTGGACTAAACAATAAGACACACCCCCTCCCCTTCCTTAGCCATCTCACTAATGTTGACGCAGCTGAGCAAACAAATAACCATTTCGCTACTGTATGCCAGACGCTTCCCCGGCTTGACACAACCACTCTCCCTGCTTACCTACCAGCCCCCCTTCCCACTGACTTAGTAGAAGAATTTGAAGTAGCAAAACGCCTGGACAAACTAAAATTAAAACGCTCTACCACCCCCATTGACTTACCAATGAAACTCTTCAAGGAGTTCTCCCCGGAGCTTGCTAAACCCCTCTGCTCCATCATCAATGCTTCTCTCAGTCAAGCCAGATGCCCAGCTGACTGGAAGACCTCTTATGTATCACCAGTGCCCAAGTCAACCAGCCCACAATCCTTAAATCAGCTACGACCTATTGCAATCACCCCAATACCCAGCCTAATCTGTGAAAGTTTTGTGTTCGACTGGGCTTATGCTGATATTGCAGGAGTCGTAGACCCTCAGCAATTTGGCAACATGAAAACTTCCTCCACCACTCACTGTCTTGTCAGCTTTCTCGATTACATATACCGCCATCTCGAGAAACGAAAAACGTCTGTAGCTGTCGCCTTCATTGATTTCACTAAAGCGTTCGACCTAGTCGACCACAATATAATCATCAACAAAGCTATTGATCTCGGGCTTCGGAGAAGTCTTATACCATGGCTTACAGACTTCCTCAGTGACCGACGCCAAGCTGTACGCTTCCGAGGGGCTGTCTCCACCTTTCAGTCACTCACCTGTGGCGTCCCCCAAGGCACCAAGATGGGACCACTCTGCTTCCTTATGGTCATCAATGATGCCCTAAGAGAAACCCCTGCTCGCTGGAAATATGTCGACGACTCCACCATTGGGATCAGTGTCAACAATTCTGCTCCCAACTATACCGCCCTTCAGGATTTATTGAACAGTCTCCAAAACTGGGCCACCAACAACCATGTCACCATCAACCATACCAAGACCATGGTTATGCACATCAACCTCTCCTCCGACATTGTCCCACCTCCTTCCATTACTCTAGGTCCGAACACACTCCAGGTTGTAGATTCCACGAAGCTCCTCGGCGTCACCATAGACAACAAACTAAATTGGAAACCACACGTCAGTGAAGTTGTCAAATCCTCCAGTTTCCGTCTCCACCTCCTCCGCCGACTCAAGTCCCTCGGAGTTCCTGCACACGAACTCCTCAGTGTTTACACAACATTCATACTTCCCAAGCTCACCTATGCCTCCCCCACCTGGTCTTCCTCCCTAAATGCCAAACAACGTAAACACCTAGAAAAAGTGCAAAAGAGGGCATGCAAGATTATTCTCTCCCCTTCCTACTCCACATATCAAGAAGCGCTCAACACACTGACCCTTTCGACTCTCACTGACCATCACCACGACCTCATCTGCAAATTTGGTAAGAAGCTTCTACACCATCCTCGACACCGGCTCCTACTACCACCTGAGATCCCTAGTCCGAGAATTGCTGTTCGACACCACAACCGCATCCAGCCCATACGTGCACGAACTGATCGCTATAAGAATAGCCCAGTCCCAACTATTGTAAAAATTATCAATAACTTGTAATAAACCAGTGTATTCACTCCCAGTAAACACTACTCCTTGCACTGTCACTATGTTGAAATGAACTGTAGTTTGAGCTTTTCCCCATCTAGTTATTATATGTCTTATTTGTGTCACTTATGTTACTGGTATATTATTTGTAATTCGAAACCCATTCCCCAAATATGTAACTGTTTATTTTCAGCCTTCTGGCTGCCAAGCTCTTTTAATAAACCGTTAATTATTATTATTATTATTATTATTACATACACAAACGTCAAATAAACATCAAGGCACTCTCGCCCACACGACACACATATCATCTGGCACACACGGCAACACACGTCACACAGCAACACACGCCAACACACGTCACACAACAACACACACGGCAACACACGTCACACACCAACACACGTCACACAGCAGAGCACACCATCACGCGTCACACCCCGTCACACAGCAGAACGTACCATCACAGGAGCACACGCCAACACACGTCGCACGCCATCACACACCAACACACGTCACATAGAAGAGCACACCATCACGCATCACACCCCGTCACACAGTAGAACGTACCATCACAGGAGCACACGCCAACACACGCCAACACAGTCCCCAAATACTCCTCCTTACCTTCACTTTTTTCCAATAGCGGGTCCTTATCAACCAACACACACGGGAATACCGTATCGAATATATATTTCAAGCCACCGCAACATTTACATAACTTAATGATATTCCTATCCTCAATTATTGGTTTCTGCTAAAGAGATTCGTTTTACGACAGCCTCCCATTACCTTCTTCACTCAGATTCTGTGTGTGTGTGTGTGTGTGTGTGTGTGTGTTGAGGTATATATATGATACATGAGTTAGATCTATATTTACGTCTTGTACTAATGTTGCCTCTCTACTCGACACACTAACTGCTACAGGGGCAGAAGGTAGTTAAACGTGGGTTGACTTGACCGTAGAGTTGTACAGTCGTATTATTTTTAAAGGATTAAATTTAATGTGAGAAAAGCCACCTGTTAGAGAAATCATCACATATGTATCTATTCTGTCTGTCTATCTGTCTGTCAATCTGTCAATCTGTCTGTCTGTAGGTTGATATTTTGACCTTACAATGCTCATAATGAACTTACTTCCTCAGTATTTGTATCACTATTCATGAGACTTAACACTTTATCACTAAATGCTTATGAATATTCTGCATCATTTTATACCTCCCGTGTCTTATTTTTAGTCACTTTTAATTATTTAAGCTAAAAGTTGAAGAGTTGGTGCTGAGCTTGCACATCTGAGGCACAAGACAGGTGTGTGTAGGTGTGTGTGTGTCCTCTCTCTCAGTATCTGTCGGCCTCTCTCTCTCTCTCTCTCCCCATCAGCTGTCAGATTTGTATATTTTTCCTCTATGTCTTCATGAGGTTTCAGAACTATATAAATTTCCTCCTGAACTCTCGGGGGATATAAATTTTGTCCATGAGCCGTTAGAGCTATATAAATTGAATCCCAGCTGCTCCTATACACATTACCAGGACTAGTAGTGTATAATAAAGGTCATTATTGTGATAAACAGCTCCAGGTTTTATTCAGGAGAGCATCACGTTTTAATCTTGTCTATGACGCTGGTGTTAACGATGACACACACACACACACACACACACATATTATACTCTACCAACTGGATATAAGCACACGATAACAAATCATTCTACTGTTAATAGTTATCAATGAATATTATCTTAATATTAATGGGAAAAAAGATAAAAAATAAGATAGATGGAAATTTGTGTTATTCTACTACAGATAATTGAGAATAAGAGGACAAATTACTCTAGAGTCTTATAAGAAAAGTCATATATGTAAAGGTATAATGAATTATCATGAAAAGGTAAATAAATGTCATTGCATATTAAAGGTTATAACCGAGTTGTTTTTTAAATAGAAGGAATAAATTGTTTACTCTCTGAGGATAATGATTAATCGTTTGTTAACGACGGTTTAAACTTGGATGGTGGTGGTTTAAACTTTTGTTAAAGATGGTTAATATTGTTTTAACACCTTGATATATTAAGTCTTTTATGTTAATGATGGTTTAACCATTTTGATGACGATTGTTTGAAATTCTTATATAAAACGTACAATATAAATTAGTGAACTGAACACAAAATTAAATTAGATATTGTTTTTGCCAATTTTGTGTAAATAATGTACAGTATTTTATCTACCTATGAACCAAGGTAGGATCCTAAGGTGTGGGGGTTGGAGACCACGGCCCTCCACTCGGAACGATGGGGGTTAAAAATATATATTTGTTAGGTAGAAGATTATAGATTAATATAGAGCTTATATATACAAACATGTGTAAAGAGAAGAAAAGTCGACACAGCAATTTGGGGTGTGAGGGTTGGCCACCAGGAGGGTGAGGGGATTGTGTGGCTCTAGAACGAGATCGATGTGTTGTGTCCAGTGGCGACGCTAACTATGTTATCCCGTAGTATTGTTTCTACCATGGCCCGAGGCGTCTGTACCACCACCACAACACCATCACGAGTGCCATTACACACCACCATTGCACAACACACACGACCACCAACAAACAAACACCACCATCACCACACACACACATACCTCTTTCATGTTATTACCATCTACAGCTATGACTCTCCTGTTCGTATACATCATTACAAAACAGTGTCGTCAGAGTAAGTTAGTGAGCTGCCATGTTTTGTTGTTTTCGGAGTCAAAACATTAGAGTTGCAGGTCAGGTCAGGTCAGGTCAGGTCATACCACTGCATCGCCTGGCGCAACCTGGCAATTCGCTCGGGTGTCGTCTAGTCAGACAAATGTTTATGAAATTACCCAAAGTAAAAGCTTGAGAAAGCATAGCAGAGAAAAGAGAGATAAAGAGTCTTATCATTAAGTGTATTTTCAAACTTTCCTTTTACACAGAAAATAGGACACCGACTTCCATTTCCACAGACATCCTCAGAGAGAGAAAGTGATTTCATGTAACTGCCACATTAAGAAACACAACTTTCTACTTTCCTTTGGTGAAAGTAATTAAGATTATGCAAATTATCTGCCGTCTGGTACCTCGGTACAGGGCATATTAGACATTAAAACCTGGGAGATAACAGAGATTAGATGACTGTATTGCTAAGAGAAAAGGAGAGGAGAGAGAGAGAGAGAGAGAGAGAGAGTGAGAGAGAGAGAGAGAGAGAGCTGGAGAAGGAGGAGTAGGAGGAGGAGCAGGAGGAGGAGGAGGAGAAGGAAGTGGAGGAGGAACAGGAGGAGGAGGAGAAGCCAGTACTAAAATCTGACGCAGATACCAAGAGGGAATAACACTGAATACTGGAACTAAACACAAGACAATATTAATGGGGGACTATGAGACAGAATTTCTGATGCTCGAACAAGTTGGGAAATAATTTTAGGGTTCAACATATATAAAGGTGAAACTATTAATACTCAACAGAAACGAAAGAATTCAAACTCCCGTTTTGTTTATTTTCTCGAGTAATTGATTAATTCTTAAGTTACCCAATAAAGAATTTTTCCTACACTCAAATTATGTTAAAATAAAATATTCCAACTTCTCAATTCTCAGAGGAAACGGACAATAAAAAAACCCTCTTAAATGCTCGACTTGAGAGGCAGAATTTTTAATGCCCAACAAACGGGGGAAATTCTTGGCACGTCTGAAGCCCACAATAACTCACAAGGAGACAGCAGCTGGCAATGTTTACTCGACAAAGATTCCGCCCGAGATAAGAGTCTTAATGCAAATGTGATTACGATGTGTCGCGTCGTGTATGTTAAAAACGGGCACAGGCAGGGACGGGCAAAACTAGGACCACCCAAAGGAGGATATTATTATGTCTGGAGTGAAGTAAAATTTAAGTGTTTTGTTTAGTGTGTGTGTGTGTGTGTGTGTGTGTGTGTGTGTGTGTGAAAAGAGAGAGAGGTAGGTCAAGGATTATTGCATCATATTTACTTTACGCTTACACACCTTTTCGTCCTCTAGGCACCGTTGTGGGTCGATGACCTGTGCCCGGGTGGGCTATTCCCCGTAAAAAAAATAAAAAAAAAAATTACACACACACACACACACACACACACACACACACACCTAAAAAAACTCTCTTAGCTCTTTCCTAAACTTCAAAAACTACTTTCACCATATCAAACTCTCTCGCTCTCTCCACCTCTCCCCTTGGCTTTCCTTAGATGCCAGACTATTCCGGGTATAATTTATTTCCAACCGGCATATATCCCCGACCGAAATCTGAATACAGGGCCCCCCACGCGACCCGGAACTGTACCTCCAACCCAAGCCGTAATTATTTCCTCTGTGATTGGATTGGGTGTTGCGCTGGCGGAGTTGGTGGGCCCGGGCGCTTTGATTGGTTTCGAGAAAATGATTCGGTCTGTGATTGGATTCTTAATATGCGAGGAAACCTTCTGTGATTCACATGAGTTGGACGGATTATGTGTTAAGGGGGAAGATGTGATGATAAAAATAAGAATAATAAAGCAGTGAATAAGAGTAGAGGTAGAGAGTAAACGAAGCAAGAGATAGATGAATATAAGGAAAGAGAATTAGATTATTACTTGGGAAATAAGATCAGTGGTGGTGTACGTAGGTCAGGGAGAGAGAGAGAGAGAGAGAGAGAGAGAGAGAGAGAGAGAGAGAGAGAGAGAGAGAGAGAGAGAGAGAGAGAGACAAGGGGCATAATAATAATGATACAATAAATATAGTGTAAAGGCCATTAGAGGAATATTATTACCATCATCAGCAGGTTAACAAGTTCCTTTAATCAAGAGAGAAAGATTGTAGCCTGCGAACAAGAAAAGGAGATATAATTGGTCGAAAACTCGCAATGGAGCGACAAAACGAGACGTGATTGGCCAGTAACTCGCCAGATGTCACTGGTTAAAGAATAATTTTCGAACGAAAAAGGAAAGACGTCATTCGTCAAACACTCGCATGAGAACGAAAAAGAAGCTATGTCATTGGTCAAAAAATCGTGTAGGCACTATGAAACGAGACGTGATTGGTTAAAGGTGCGCGTGAAAGACAAAAGTCATGTGTAACTTAAGAACGAGGGAAAGCGTCCTGGAGAAAGCCAGAGGTGACCTTCACTCGGCGGGAGTTTCGCAGTCATGAAAATGTAAACATACACATTCCCATATGCATACGTACACAGACACACACACACAACTCGATAAAAAGCACACACGAATAAACAACAATGTATAATTACAGAAATATAATATATTACTGCTAAACTCATGCATATGTACACAAGAAACTTACACACACACACACACACACACACACACACACACACACACACACACACACTCTATTACACAAATATCCACATTTACTTATGTAAAAAAACAAACACCCACACATGTTCTCTCTCTCTCTCTCTCTCTCTCTCTCTCTCTCTCTCTCTCTCTCATCAAACTTATCCTTCATCATTATTTTTTTTAACCTGTACCGCCATAGACCAGAAGATAATCCGGACAAAATTAATTGGCGGTCTCCGGGTCGTGTGTTGAACGGCGGCAGTGTGGAGCCTTGATTAAACCCGGCCACACACACACGGTAATTGCTCCTATGTATTTCCAAATAAATTTTTAGAGTTGCTGGGAATTTATGGGGAAAGAAATCGAAGTGAGATGAAATTGGCTGAGAAATACTTGAATCTGGGGTGACGGTAGAGAAACAATTTATTTATTTATTTATTTATTTTTGTTTTTCAATGGAGATAAAATTTTGCTGTTTGTTTTATTGTTTAAGAAAATTCAGTTAATTTATGATTTATTTAATACTTGTGAAATACGATAATGTAATACGTGATCGTTGTTAAGGTAAATTAGTATTTTTATCTTTTAGTTAACTTTGATTTATTTCTCAAATATTATTATTTTTTTCATAATTTTTGGAGTTATTTAAGGAAAAAATGGACTTACAATTACTTATATACGAGGAAAAAAGTTATTTATGATTAATTATATAAGAGAAAATGTGGCTATTAATTATAAGAGTAAAAGTGAGTTACGAATAATTTAGTGAAAGTAAATTAATTAAGGTAAGGAAATACTTGACCTGGATTAGGTAGAGGAATAACTCGCTTGTAGTTAACTCTGATAAATCCTCAAATAAATCCCTTTTAGTCTTTTCCTAATTATATAAGAGACGAGAGCGATTTACAATTAGTTACATCCAACATGGAGGAAATGGTCTTGTTAAGGCTTGGCTCTAGTGGTTGTTGGTGGAATATATTGGTATTAGTTGTTTGTCTGTGTGTGTGTGTGTGTGTGTGTGTGTGTGTGTGGCCGAGGAAGGTAATTGCCTCAAGCGTTTTGTTGTCGCTGTTGCTTGTTCTTTGAAGTGGCTATAGAGAGATGAACTCGTGAAGCCCTAACACACACACACACACACACACACACACACACACACACACTGGGATATTGTCTTGTGTTTTGTTAAGAGAAAATCTTCATGATATCGACATTACGAGGCTAACCAGTACAGTCTTCAGGGTATATAATGATAGCTAAAGAAGAGTAACTTATGCCTCAAACAAGGGTAGAGGTACAGGCAAGAGATACCGTGTTTATAGTATTAGATTTAGCAGATACCTTGGTCAAGTAATTGGGGATGAAGGGATAATAATGACTACAAGTGAGGGCCAGGGGGAAGCACAGAACACTGAATTAAATTAAAAGCTGTGTTGCCCCATGGGAGATGCAGAAACGGGGGGGGGGGGGGGGATGGGTAAACGCAACACGAAAACGTTTGTAGGTGAGGCAGAGGTCCCTAACTCTAACACGCACACACGCACGCACGCATGCACGCACGCACGCACGCACACACACACACATGCACGCACACGTTGATAATAACAAAACTGATTGATTGTATGAAGAAGGATATGCTCCTTTAGGGCGTTTCATTGTTGAGAGAGAGAGAGAGAGAGAGAGAGAGAGAGAGAGAGAGAGAGAGAGAGAGAGAGAGAGAGAGAGAGAGAGAGAGAGAGAGAGACCCCCTTTGTCATTCGTTATAAAATGAAAGACACATACTAATGTAAACACAGCTCAGAGCAGGAGCCACCATCACCGTCATCATCACCACCACAGCAAGAGCCACCACCATCACCAACAAAGCAGGAGCCACCGTCACCATCATCACAACCACAGTAAGAGCCACCATCACCACCAAAGCAGGGGCCACCATCACCGTCATCATCACCACCACAGCAAGATCCACCACCATCACCACCAAAGCAGGAGCCACCGTCACCGTCATCATCACCACCACAGCAAGAGCCACCACCATCACCACCAAAGCAGGAGCCACCGTCACCGTCATCATCACCACCACAGTAAGAGCCACCACCATCACCACCAAAGCAGGAGCCACCGTCACCGTCATCATCACCACCAAAGCAGGAGCCACCACCATCACCACCAAAGCAGGAGCCACCATCACCGTCATCATCACCACCACAGTAAGAGCCACCACCATCACCACCAAAGCAGGAGCCACCGTCACCGTCATCATCACCACCAAAGCAGGAGCCACCATCACCGTCATCATCACCACAGTAAGAGCCACCACCATCACCACCAAAGCAGGAGCCACCATCACCGTCATCATCACCACAGTAAGAGCCACCACCATCACCACCAAAGCAGGAGCCACCGTCACCGTCATCATCACCACCACAGTAAGAGCCACCACCATCACCACCAAAGCAGGAGCCACCGTCACCGTCATCATCACCACCAAAGCAGGAGCCACCATCACCGTCATCATCACCACCACAGCAAGAGCCACCACCATCACCACCAAAGCAGGAGCCACCGTCACCGTAATCATCACCACCAAAGCAGGAGCCACCACCATCACCACCAAAGCAGGAGCCACCATCACCGTCATCATCACCACCACAGTAAGAGCCACCACCATCACCACCAAAGCAGGAGCCACCGTCACCGTCATCATCACCACCAAAGCAGGAGCCACCACCATCACCACCAAAGCAGGAGCCACCGTCACCGTCATCATCACCACCAAAGCAGGAGCCACCATCACCGTCATCATCACCACCACAGCAAGAGCCACCACCATCACCACCAAAGCAGGAGCTACCGTCACCGTCATCATCACCACCACAGTAAGAGCCACCACCATCACCACCAAAGCAGGAGCCACCGTCACCGTCATCATCACCACCACAGTAAGAGCCACCACCATCACCACCAAAGCAGGAGCCACCGTCACCGTCATCATCACCACCAAAGCAGGAGCCACCACCATCACCACCAAAGCAGGAGCCACCGTCACCGTCATCATCACCACCACAGTAAGAGCCACCACCATCACCACCAAAGCAGGAGCCACCACCATCACCACCAAAGCAGGAGCCACCGTCACCGTCATCATCACCACCACAGTAAGAGCCACCACCATCACCACCAAAGCAGGAGCCACCACCATCACCACCAAAGCAGGAGCCACCGTCACCGTCATCATCACCACCATAGTAAGAGCCACCACCATCACCACCAAAGCAGGAGCCACCGTCACCGTCATCATCACCACCAAAGCAGGAGCCACCACCATCACCACCAAAGCAGGAGCCACCGTCACCGTCATCATCACCACCACAGTAAGAGCCACCACCATCACCACCAAAGCAGGAGCCACCGTCACCGTCATCATCACCACCAAAGCAGGAGCCACCACCATCACCACCAAAGCAGGAGCCACCGTCACCGTCATCACAACCACAGTAAGAGCCACCATTACCACCATCACCAGCACAGCAGGAACAAGGGTAGGAGGATGAAGAAGGAGAAGAAGGAGGAAGAAGGAGGGGAAGGAGAAAGAAGTATGGAAGAAGGTTAACACGAAGAACCGGAATGTCCCAGAGCATAGCCAGGAGGCAGAGGAAGAGGAAGGAACGGGGGGCAGGAGGAGAAGGAAGAGGAGGAGGAGATGGAGGAAGGAGGAAGCAGAGAATAAGGAGGAGGAAGAGAATGAAGAGGAGGAAGAGAATGAGGAGGAGGAGAATGAGGAGGAGGAAGAGAATGAGGAGGAGGAAGAGAATGAGGAGGAGGAAGAGAATGAAGAGGAGGAAGAGAATGAGGAGGAGGAAGAGAATGAGGAGGAGGAAGAGAATGAGGAGGAGGAGGAAGAGAATGAAGAGGAGGAGGAAGAGAATGAAGAGGAGGAGGAAGAGAATGAAGAGGAGGAGGAAGAGAATGAGGAGGAGGAAGAGAATGAGGAGGAGGAAGAGAATGAAGAGGAGGAGGAAGAGAATGAAGAGGAGGAGGAAGAGAATGAGGAGGAGGAAGAGAATGAGGAGGAGGAAGAGAATGAAGAGGAGGAGGAAGAGAATGAGGAGGAGGAAGAGAATGAGGAGGAGGAAGAGAATGAGGAGGAGGAAGAGAATGAAGAGGAGGAGGAAGAGAATGAGGAGGAGGAAGAGAATGAAGAGGAGGAGGAAGAGAATGAAGAGGAGGAGGAAGAGAATGAGGAGGAGGAAGAGAATGAGGAGGAGGAAGAGAATGAAGAGGAGGAGGAAGAGAATGAGGAGGAGGAAGAGAATGAGGAGGAGGAAGAGAATGAAGAGGAGGAGGAAGAGAATGAAGAGGAGGAGGAAGAGAATGAAGAGGAGGAGGAAGAGAATGAAGAGGAGGAGGAAGAGAATGAAGAGGAGGAGGAAGAGAATGAGGAGGAGGAAGAGGAGAAGGGAGAGGAGGAAGAGGAGAAGGGAGAGGGAAGACTTTATACCCTCTGGCTCAGTAGGTGGGACAACTTCCGACTCTCATCAGGTCGTCGTCAACTGGGGGCTGTCCTCCCCTGATCCACTATGCTCTTCGCTGCCCTTCACTGACTCACTCTCCCTCTTTTCTTCTTTCTTTCTCTCTTTTTTCTCCGTCTACCTATGTATGTTACTCTCTCTCTCTCTCTCTCTCTCTCTCTCTCTCTCTCTCTCTCTCTCTCTCTCTCTCTACCTACACAGACACACCAGCTCCAGCCATTTTCATCCATATGTTTGAACTAAAAAACAAAAATCTTACATTTCCATAATTATATTCCAGACACGAGTTGGTGCTACTAATTTAAACTACTTGGCTCCACATCCGGGCGACACCGAGCTAGATATTAAAATTTCAAATCCATAAGAGTTTTTAAAGATGAAATTTTGTTCCCGCAACACGTATTTTGTTTTATTTATTTAGGGAAACAAATATAGAAAAAATATAGGTGGGATTTTATGTACGTAGAGGGTAACAGACAGACAGACAGACAGACAGACAGAGACAGAGGCAGACACACACACACACACAGGAAAACAGATTTAAACGGATATAAATAAAAAAACAATTCACATAAGCGCAAATAAGGTACACATGATGACGTGTATGACAACAACACTGTCACGGGACCAAGGGGATTAGTGAGGATAAAGGAAAAATTGAAATGTAGTGTTGGCAGAGACCTGAAAAATAGAACGTACAAGAATATCTCTCTCTCTCTCGATGGAATTAAAACTGAACGAATGAAAATGGGAGTTATATTGTTATCTAAGCCGTGGAGAGAGAGAGAGAGAGAGAGAGAGAGAGAGAGAGAGAGAGAGAGAGAGAGAGAGAGAGAGAGAGAGAGAGAGAGAGATATGTATTTCATCTCACAATACAAAAGTATAACATGACACCTAACATAACCTAACCTAAAGTAACATTAATCCCTCAGTGACCTCGTGTACTATTGACCTCAGTAGTCAGTGACCGTGTACTATTGACCTCAGTAATCAGTGACCTCGTGTACTATTGACCTCAGTAATCAGTGACCTCGTGTACTATTGACCTCAGTAATCAGTAATCTCGTGTACTGTTGGCCTCAGTAATCTTGTGTACTATTGACCTATCAGTGACCTCGTGTACTATTGACCTCAGTAGTCAATGAACCTCATTTACCATTGACCTCAGTAGTCAATGACCTCGTTTACCATTGACCTTATGCCTGTAAAGTCACCTCACTAACCCCCCCCCCCCCCCCTTGGTCCAGATAATTGGTTCATTATACACACACCTGCGAGTCTTAAGCAGGTAGGAGAATTGTGGTGGGAGAGGTGCTGCTCCTTATACCTGCTCAGGTGAGTAGTGTAGTAGGCTGCGGAGGGTGTGGGGGTAAGGGATGGTGGGGGGTGGGGGTAGGAGTGTGGGGATTATTATATATGAACTCTGCGCCATAATAATGTGTTTGTCTTACACCATAATAGTGTTTTTCTCTTACTTGCACCACAATGCTTTACCTTCACCATAAGAACTTCTCCTTGCACCACAATACTTTACCTTCACCATAAGAACTTCTCCTTGCACCATAATACTTCTATTTGTCCAGCACGTCAACATCTTTCTGCACCACAACACCTTCGCCCCCCATTACAACACCTCGACCCTTTACCACAATATGTCTGCCCAGCACCACAAACATCACCGCCCCGCACCACCAAAGCATTTTCGCCCCCACCACAACACCTGGGCCACAACAACAGATACAGAAGCTGGGTTTCACCTCAGATAAATACTAACAGTAAATGTCAAGAGGCCACAGGAGCAGAACCGTGTGTGTGTGTGTGTGTGTGTGTGTGTGTGGACAGTTTGCTTAGACCTATATGTATTTCTTCGTATGAACGTAGCGTCTGTATGTATGACAACCCATAAGACATATCGCAACACACTCCCACACCCACAAGAAAACAAACCCCCGCAACGCACGCACACACATCTCACTAATGTTGACGCAGCTGAGCAAACAAATAACCATTTCGCTACTATATGCCAGACGCTCCCACGGCTTGACACAACCACTCTCCCTGCTTACCTACCATCCCCCCTTCCCACTGACTTAGTAGAAGAATTTGAAGTAGCAAAACGCCTGAACAAACTAACATTAAAACGCTCTACCATCCCCATTCACTTACCAATGAAACTCTTCAAGGAGTTCTCCCCGGAGCTTGCTAAACCCCTATGCTCCATCATCAATGCTTCTCTCAGTCAAGCCAGATGCCCAGCTGACTGGAAGACCTCTTATGTATCACCAGTGCCCAAGTCAACCAGCCCACAATCCTTAAATCAGCTACGACCTATTGCAATCACCCCAATACCCTGCCTAATCTGTGAAAGTTTTGTGTTCGACTGGGCTTATGCTGATATTGCAGGAGTCGTAGACCCTCAGCAATTTGGCAACATGAAAACTTCCTCCACCACTCACTGTCTTGCCAGCTTTCTCGATTACATATACCGCCATCTCGAGAAACGAAAAACGTCTGCAGCTGTCGCCTTCATTGATTTCACTAAAGCGTTCGACCTAGTCGACCACAATATAATCATCAACAAAGCTATTGACCTCGGGCTTCGGAGAAGTCTTATACCATGGCTTACAGACTTCCTCAGTGACCGACGCCAAGCTGTACGCTTCCGAGGGGCTGTCTCCACCTTTCAGTCACTCACCTGTGGCGTCCCCCAAGGCACTAAGATGGGACCACTCTGCTTCCTTATGTTCATCAATGATGCCCTAAGAGAAACCCCTGCTCGCTGGAAATATGTCGACGACTCCACCATTGGGATCAGCGTCAACAATTCTGCTTCCAACTATACCGCCCTTCAGGATTTATTGAACAGTCTCCAAAACTGGGCCACCAACAACCATGTCACCATCAACCATACCAAGACCATGGTTATGCACATCAACCTCTCCTCCGACATTGTCCCACCTCCTTCCATTACTCTAGGTCCGAACACACTCCAGGTTGTAGATTCCACGAAGCTCCTCGGCGTCACCATAGACAACAAACTAAATTGGAAACCACACGTCAGTGAAGTTGTCAAATCCTCCAGTTTCCGTCTCCACCTCCTCCGCCGACTCAAGTCCCTCGGAGTTCCTGCACCCGAGCTCCTCAGTGTTTACACAACATTCATACTTCCCAAGCTCACCTATGCCTCCCCCACCTGGTCTTCCTCCCTAAATGCCACACAACGTAAACACCTAGAAAAAGTGCAAAAGAGGGCATGCAAGATTTTTCTCTGCCCTTCCTACTCCACATATCAAGAAGCACTCAACACACTGACCCTTTCGACTCTCACTGACCATCACCACGACTTCATCTGCAAATTTGGTAAGAAGCCTCTACACCATCCTCGACACCGGCTCCTACTACCACCTGAGATCCCTAGCCCGAGCATTGCTGTTCGACACCACAACCGCATCCAGCCCATACGTGCACGAACTGATCGCTATAAGAACAGCCCAGTCCCAACCATTGTAAAAATAATCAATAACTTGTAATAAACCAGTGTATTCACTCCCAGTAAATACTACTTCTTGCACTGTCACTATGTTGAAATGAACTGTAGTTTGAGCTTTTCCCCATCTAGTTATTATATGTCTTATTTGTATTACTTATGTTACTTGTATATTATTTGTAATTCGAAACCCATTCCCCAAATATGTAACTGTATATTTTCAGGCTTCTGGCTGCCAAGCTCTTTTAATAAACCGTTAATTATTATTATCAATTATTATTATTACACACACACACACACTATTACTACTACTTTGCTGTCACTCGAAATCGAGTATGACGATCATCCAGCTATGATACAATGGTATGAGTTATTAGGGATGTCACGTGACCTAAGTTGGTGAGTTTTGAGGAGACTAAAGAGGCCGATACGGAACCGGTAGTGTCGTCCACAGATGTTGCACATGTGGAGGGCTACACCTACTGTGGGGGGGGGGGGGGGGAGGCGGTGGCAGCGTCTTTCCACTGCTGGTGCTTGTCTGCCTCGGTATGCAGTCGGGCTAACTCGAAAGTATTGACACCTTCTCGTGTGGTGCTCCTCCAAGCGTTACGGTGTGGAGTAATCGTCTCCCAGGTGAGGGGGCAGATTTGGCACTTTTTCAGATTTGTCTTAAGACTATCCTTATACCTTTTCAGTTGCCCGCCAGCATTACGTTTACTATTCGTTAGGTGACTGTAAAGTAGCTGCTTTGGCAGTCTACTGTCGTCCATGCGGGTAACATGGCCAGTCCAACGTAGTTTTTCATGGATAATGGTAGCCTCGATGCTCCTACAGTTGGTGTCAGCAAGAATACTGGCATTTGTTCTCTTGTCTTCCCAGCGAACTCGGATTATGGAACATAGACTACGTTGGTGAAGGTTGTCAAGTGCCTTGAAGTGCCTCCTGTATGTGACCCATGTCTCGCTGCTATTTAACAGGGTGGGAAGGACCACTGCTCGATATACGTGTAACTTTGTAGATAATTTCATTTCCCTACAGCTGAAGACACGGTACGGAGTCTGCCAAAGTCTTGAGATGCACATCTGATCCGATGTTGAATCTCTTTATCGATGTCCGCGGTGGTGGATGAGGTGGGAGCCGAGATAGTGAAAGTGGGTAACATTAGAGAGGGTAGTACCGTTAAGCTGGGTGGATGGTGAGGGTGTGGCTGAACCAGGGGCAGGCTGAAAGAGAATCTGAGTCTTAGGTACATTCACCTTGAGGCCGAAGTATGCATACACATCTGCGGAGGTATTCGGGATCTTCTGTTGGTAGCGTTCAGTGTGAGCGAGGAGGATTAAGTCGTCTGCATACTGAAGTTCAGTGATGGAATAGCTCTCGACCTTGCCGAGGGTCTCGTTGTAGGTTTTTTGTGATGACATTTTTGATGGATTTAGGTTTTGTTTTTGGGTTGTTTATCAGCCCATCCTCGAGCTGCTTTCTGAGCGAGCCAATGATCTGTGTGGCAGTGGTCTGAGCCACGCATCGCTCGGGTGATGAGGGGCGTCTCGGCGATTCTTTCCTCATGAGAGTTCCTAATTAACCTGGATGTTACCTTGAGAGTGAAAGAGAATGCCAAGGTAAGTCAAGGGTGCAATGTGGCCGGTACTATACTCGACCATTTTCACTTTCCAAACTGTAAATGCAGTTATTCTTTGACAGGTGAGTCGAATAGTGGTGTTCCAGGAGCGAACAAGTGACCCCGGGGACAGGAGGTGAGCATTGTATCCATTCAGCCACCGCATCTTGAGAGAGAGAGAGAGAGAGAGAGAGAGAGAGAGAGAGAGAGAGAGAGAGAGAGAGAGAGAGAGAGAGAGAGAGAGAGAGAGAGAGAGGCTGTATTTGGCACTTTTTGGGGAGATATTTTGTCTTTGATGGTTCTCTTTCAAGTTTCTCAAAATCGTCTCTCTCTCTCACTCCCCCTGAGAGATGTGAGACGTTCCCATTTCTGACAGTTGCCGCGGCGGAAAGACTCGTAATGGTCGTTTAGGTAGTCGTGTGTGTGTAAATTATCGCAGAGAGAGAGAGAGAGAGAGAGAGAGAGAGAGAGAGAGAGAGAGAGAGAGAGAGAGAGAGAGAGAGATATCAACTATTTACGACACACACACACACACACACACACACACACAACACATCCCAACACACCCACACAGTTGGAGAGACAAGAAGAGAGAAGAGGAGAGACACGGGTTGAGTTAGTCATAATATTACAACCATCACAACCACACAATTTATATCACCAAAGAGAGAGACACAACAACCCCCCCCCCCCACAAAACCAACATGTTATTTAATGCCTCATCTTATACGAAATCTTCCTCGTATTTAAGACAGGAAATTCAACTTAATGAGAGAATAGCGTGTCTCTACGGCTCCTACCAATGTGTTTATTTATTTAGATTTTTTAATTTTTTATTTTTTTTTTTTTTTACTTCTCTGTGTGACTAATTATGATCCAGCTTCCAAGATTGTGTTTACTTCTACTAAATTTATCTGAAGGTGTGTGTTCTGTGTTTGTTTTTTGGAGGGGGGGGGGTGAGGAGGGGTAAGGGAGGATAGGTTGGTTTAGGGGAGGGGGGAATAGAGGGAGAGGATATGTACCACCACCTCCACAAGCCACCGCAATTAAACTCCCCCTACCTGAACGCCCCTCCTCCCCCCCCCCCCCTCACCACCGAAGAACGTTTATGAAATATTAAGGTGGGGAGAACGGCCGTCATTCAGCCCAGCAAGGTTAAATAATTCACACATTGCCTTGTCATCAGAACCAGTAACAGGACAACCCCCCCCCCCCCCTCCCGTGTGTCATTATGGGGGGACTGCTTAATCGATCTACCAGAGAGAGAGAGAGAGAGAGAGAGAGAGAGAGAGAGAGAGAGAGAGAGAGATTGAAACCGAAACTTCATGGGTTCGAATCTTCTCTGAATCGGGACTTCCAAGGTTCAATACGTCCAAGGGTTCAGTAAATCTTCGCGGGATTCGAAATTATCAAAGGTTCGAACAGTTCCGAGGTTCAAAACTTACTCGGGTTCAGTTATTCCCAGAGGCGATACTTCCGGGGTTAACATATTATAGGTTAGACATTTCCCAAGTCCGGTAATCCTACAAGTCCAGTAACCCCATAAGTCCGGTAATTCAACAAGTCCGGTAATTAAGCAAATCCGTTAATTCAACAAGTCCGTTAATTCAAGAAATCCGGTAATTCAACAAGTCCGCTAATTCCACGAGTTTGGCAGTTCCATGGCTAGACACAGTGAGCCAGTGGACCACCTGACCTTCACCACACACCTGTACCACATTATATAGACACCAGAAAAAATAAATAAATAAAAATCGATGACTTTTGAGTGAGACAGATTTTAAAACTGACCTTGACACAGTTCTATCCTGGGTGTGTGGGTGTGTGTGTGGAGAGAGAGAGAGAGAGAGAGAGAGAGAGAGAGAGAGAGAGAGAGAGAGAGAGAGAGAGAGAGAGAGAGAGAACATACATATTTAAAGAGGCAGAAAAAAAATCGACCAAAGGAAGAGACACAGGAAAAAAAAACACAACTCAGACTAAAACTTTGACCAAACATAAAAAAATAAACATAAGCTGTGATAAACATTAAATAAAAAAGGGCAAAAAGTGGGGAAAAGTGGGGAAAAAAAGACGAAAATGGGAAAAAGGAAAACCAAAAACCATCGGCCTGACAGACCTAAACACTATCTGCCCCAGTAATAAACCCACTCAGGGGCGGTGGACGCTGACAGCGATAGTCTCCTGTTGATCCCCTCAAGCGCCACTCTCTTGGCCTTTTTGGCACTCAAGTAGTGTCTGAGGGCCAAGCAGGTGTCTGGGGCCCATATTGGCACCCCAGTGTGTGTCTGGGGCCCGTGTTGGCACTCCAGTGTGTGTCTGGGGCCCGTGGTGGCACTCCAGTGTGTGTCTGGGGCCCGTGTTGGCACTACAGTGTGTGTCTGGGGCCCGTGTTGGCACTACAGTGTGTGTCTGGGGCCCGTGTTGGCACTCCAGTGTGTGTCTGGGGCCCGGTTGGCAAATGAGTGATCCTGAGGGATGTGTGATGACACTTAAGCATGAGTTTAACAGTGTTGTTGGTGCTTAAGCGCGTGTCCAGTGACACTGTTAGCACTCAAGCCGAACATAGAGACCCTGAATGTGAGTCTGAGAGCCTTGTTGATACTCAAGCGCGAGTTTTGTGACCTTGTTGGCATTCAGGAAGAGTGTGGAGTCCGTGATGGCACTCAAGTAAGGGTGGGGGGGGGGGGCAATGGAGTGGGTGAGGTGATGGGCGGCAAGACTCGGGGTGAGACACAATAGAGATGGGCTGGGTGTGTTGATCCCAGGATGTGCGAGTGAGAGATACTCCACTTATTTTACTGCCCGGTGTTTGTCCTCTGTGTGGGTGGGTGAGTGGTGGGTGAGAGGTGGGTGAGTGAGGGTTGGTGGGGGTGGGTAGGGTGGGCGAGGGTGGGTAAAGAGTGGGTTAGGGTGAGGAGTTTGCGAGGGTAGGTGGGGATGGATGAGGGGTGGGTAAGGAGTGGGTGAGGGTGAGTTAAGGTGGGTAAAGGGTGGGTAGGTGGGAGGATGTCAAGCTAGCAGGCTATCCGGCTGGTGGGTGGACGGGAGGGAAGGTGAGCAAAGGTCAGTGTATCCTGGATGACTGAATGTATGAGTGTGAAAGAGCGTGGACATGTGGATGTGTGGGTGTGTGGATGTGTATGCGGGTGTGGATGTATGGATGAGTTATGTGGGTAATTCAAGTGTTTAACCCATATCTATCTATCTCAATAATTAATACCGTGACAAATAATTCTTCCCGATTCCCTCAACAATTCTCATTTGTTTCAATAAATTTTAAAATCCCTCCAAATTTCAAAGATAATTGTGATGAAACGCCAATTACTTTGTTTGGTATTTTACTGCAATGGCGCGTTTGGCATGTTTGTGAGTCCCAGTGTCATTAACGAGACAAATACCTTAATTACACCTTTTTCATCCAGTAAATCATAATAGTCTCGTTGTACACCACTTATACCCTAACATTTAAACAGCACTGAAATTTGGAGAAAAAAATGCTAAATTAATCTTAATTGACAGATGTTTTAAGGGGGAAATTATCATAATATCGTAGAATTGGGTTATTGCAGTTAGCCCGCCCCTCGCATTGACGAAATTGTTTATATTTAATAACTTAGAATGCCCGATGGAAATCTGGTAAACGGATTTAACTTAATAATATCTAAAACGAAATGGATAATTAACATGTTACGGCTGTGTGTTTAAGACTTAACACTCCATTTAACAAAGCCCCGCCTCACTACAGCTGTATGACGAAGCCGAGGAAGAGACGGGTGAGCGTAGTGACAGGCGAACAAGTACTCCAGCCTTACCAAGGAATTACGGTAAGTTTACCTCAGATTGGTTAAATTATCATTCTTAATTTGGATATAATTATTTTGGGGTGAATTCATGGGGTTGGTGTAGTGTGGGAGGGACGTCACGGCGAGTAAAGGGCCAAACACAGCTCATTTAAAGTCCAAGGCACACTACAGTACACCAGCTCGCCGTTCTTATATCTCTCCAATAAAAAGCCCTGAGTACTTACCCGCTAGCTGTTAAACACTCCTGCAACAATGAACCCCCGGTAGAGAGAAGCGGCACCCACGGAATTCAAATTAACTTGATTTGGCTGGCTTAATGGTTCTGCCCTCCTCCTTCCCGGACGAACAACCGCTTGGACCACTTCAGCCCGATGAACTAGTCCGTACTCAAATGAACTAAGGTTTTATTTCTTAGACTTTTCTTACTTTTATTTAAAAAGTGTGTTTTGTTAGATTAATAAAAAGAAGACGTCAGCTCTGTAGTTTAACAAAATGAAGTATATCCATTAAATCTATATAAATATGAATTATTTTAACTCATAAATCCGCGCTCGAACTACATACATTAAAAAATACATATATACATATCCAAATACACATATAAATACGTATATACACAAATGCACATATAAATACGTATATACATGCATACACACATGCAAATACACGCGCATAAAAGCTACAGATTGAATAAACACGAACACAAAAGCTCTGGAGAGTAAATGGATGAACATATTGCAAAAAATTTAAAATTCGGTTATCAGATATTGGTGTATCAAATTGCCTTCCTTTGTGATAGGGAGGCTGTTACCTATTGTGATGTGAGGGGGTGAGACACGCACACAGACACAACCACACGGACATACGTACACACGCACTTCCCACATGCATACGAATAAATGTAAGTACAAACGCACACAAATCCACACGTAACTATGGACACACACACACAGACACACACACGTCTCCACCTCCTCCGCCGACTCAAGTCCCTCGGAGTTCCTGCACCCGAGCTCCTCAGTGTTTACACAACATTCATACTTCCCAAGCTCACCTATGCCTCCCCCACCTGGTCTTCCTCCCTAAATGCCACACAACGTAAACACCTAGAAAAAGTGCAAAAGAGGGCATGCAAGATTATTCTCTCCCCCTCCTACTCCACATATCAAGAAGCGCTCAACACACTGACCCTTTCGACTCTCACTGACCATCACCACGACCTCATCTGCAAATTTGGTAAGAAGCTTCTACACCATCCCCGACACCGGCTCCTACTACCACCTGAGATCCCTAGCCCGAGAATTGCTGTTCGACACCACAACCGCATCCAGCCCATACGTGCACGAACTGATCGCTATAAGAACAGCCCAGTCCCAACCATTGTAAAAATTATCAATAACTTGTAATAAACCAGTGTTTTCACTCCCAGTAAATACTACTTCTTGCACTGTCACTATGTTGAAATGAACTGTAGTTTGAGCTTTTACCCATCTAGTTATTATATGTCTTATTTGTGTCACTTATGTTACTGGTATATTATTTGTAATTCGTAACCCATTCCCCAAATATGTAACTGTATATTTTCAGCCTTCTGGCTGCCAAGCTCTTTCAATAAACCGTTAATTATTATTATTATTATTACGCAAACACACGTAATTCAAGTGTTTTTTGTGGTCATTTATCAAAGCAAAAAGATACATTTCCCGACATATCCTTTTATTACCACCTTCTTGAGTAGAGTTGAAAATCCTGTGTTAATGATATCAGATTATGACCCTTAATGATGTGTGTGTGGGTGTGTGTGTTGGGTTATGTTTTTTTTCGTTTTATTTCACTATTTTTTTAACTGTTTCTTTTTCTTTGTTATATTTAATTTTATTTCGTCTCTCTCTCTCTCTCCTTTGTCTAATTATCTCTCATTTCTTCTCTTACCTTCCTACCTTTCCTCCATCACTCCACCTCTCCCCTCCCCTGCCCTGTCTCCCCTTCTTCCCCCCTCCCTTATCATCTTTTCCCTCCCATATTTGTCAAGCTCCCTCTCCCCTTTCCCCTCTCCCATCCTCTCTCTCTCCCCTCCCTCTCTCGTCTCACCCCTCCCTCTCTCCCACCCCTTTCCCCTCTTCCTGTACATCACTGCTTAACTACCACTGCCCTCTTTCCCCTCACCACCTCCCCTCCCATCACTCACCACCCAGGCAAATCACACCAGCTACACCACCCCCTTCACCACCACACACCACCCCGTACCACCCACACGCCACCCACAGTCCCACACCACCCCATACTACACCCACACCACACCCACACCACTCCCACAACCCCATCTCCACACCCCTTCCCCATCAACCACGACCCACCACCACCATCAACCACGACCCACCACCACCACCACCATCAACCACGACCCACCACCACCACCACCACCACCATCAACCACGACCCACCACCACCACCACCATCAACCACGACCCACCACGATCCACCACCACCACCATCAACCACGACCCACCACCACCACCATGACCCACCACCACCACCACCATCAACCACGACCCACCACCACCACCATGACCCACCACCACCACCACCATCAACCACGACCGGTACAACATCACTACCACACTTATATAACCACCGTTACAACATCACTACCACACTTATATAACCACCGGTACAACATCACTACCACACTTATATAACCACCGCTACAACATCACTACCACACTTATATAACCACCGTTACAACATCACTACCACACTTATATAACCACCGCTACAACATCACTACCACACTTATATAACCACCGGTACAACATCACTCCCACACTTATATAACTACCGGTACAACATCACTACCACACTTATATAACCACCGTTACAACATCACTACCACACTTATATAACCACCGCTACAACATCACTACCACACTTATATAACCACCGGTACAACATCACTACCACACTTATATAACCACCGCTACAACATCACTACCACACTTATATAACCATCACTACAACAAGTAAACAACGACCAGAACAACATCACTACTCAAATTATAAAATATATCATTACTATCAGAGTTGTGAGTAGTCACTATTACAGCATTAGGTAAGACGACTATTACATCACCACCTCTTACTACATTTTTCTCAGCCTTATGAATGAAAGTTGTGAAGGTACCGGCCAAGACTTGACAAAATAATATAAGAAAATGACTTCCGAAAGCAGCGAAGCCGACGTATATCTGTGGGAAGACTTCGAAGACAGGGGTCCAGGAAATATATCCTGCAGCGAAATAAAGGATATAATAAAAAATAACCTGCCCTCAGCATCCTCCAAGCCAAACTACCGTGTAAAAGACTCTCTTCCCCTCAACACGTTTTTCACTGGACTACAGATAAAGGATGTACTTGGTTCTGGAGCCTGTGGAACAGCTTTCCTCGCTAACCTCAACAACCAACCGGTTTGTCTTAAGCTTGGTGCTGAGTCGTCCCTTTTGAGGGAATACATTAAAGAAACTTGTCGCCTGAAGCGTCTCGATGGCGCTGGTGGAGCTCCAGTCGTGATGGCATCTTGCGCAGATTTCCCAGCCATAATTATGTCTTTTTGTAAGGGAGAAACTTTAGACACGCTGCTTGACAACGAAGAGTACACAGTCGCTACCTGGTTAAAAATTTTCATAGCAATAGTCTCCAGTCTGGGAGAGGTCCACGACAGAGGAGTGGTCCACAACGACTTTAAATCAGATAATGTACTGATCGAAATGCTGGATGACGGATCCATTATAGCCAACCTTATCGACTTTGGTCTAGCAAAACATAATGGAGACTGCATAGACTTTGAGTGTAAGGACCACACCGAATTCACTCACTACGCCCCCGAGGTCCTAGCCGGCAAGCCCTGTTCTCCAGGGGGTGACATCTATTCCTTAGGTTTTGCAATTGTTAACATATTCGAACGATTGAAAGCTGATCACCTTATAATAGACTGGCCGTCAGATGTAAAGACGCTATGTACGGAAATGATGGATAAGGATGAACCAAACCGCCCGGAAATGATGGATATAATAGAAAGGTTGTTCACATCTCTGGAGTCTCTGGAGGACTTGTCATCCTCCACTGACGAACGGAAAGTGGAAAACGCACAGCTGGGTTCTACCTCACTAGGATTCGAGGTTGAGAAATCAAGCCCTCCCGACTGTCCACAGGCTTTGCCCTCCTCAGATAATCTTGACAAAACGGAAACCCCAGAACTGGGTTCTACCTCACAAGGATTCGAGGAAAAGAAAGAAAACTCTCCCTTAAATAAATATATAAAAATGTTGACATTTGCCGGAACAATATGTTTCCAAATGGCATATTCTTTTATAACAGGACCTAACCTTATATGGGACACCTGCAACGACTGAACTCTCATAAAGTTATATATTTTTATGTATACTTCAGTGTTAATAAATATAATTTTTAGTTATGTCTATTTTATATACCCTACTACTTTTAACCCTGCATTTGATGACGCACCAATTTTGACCATTCATTTCTCCTCGCTCTCTTCATTTTAATTTCTTCTTTCGCTACCTTCCTCCCTTACAGTCATACACCATACACCTGGTGTAGGTAGATAGCCTGGGTGGCCACAGCTGCAACAGAGACCCTGTTGAAGGTGGCAACTGTGGCCTGGTGAAATATCTCCTCTCTATCTTCTACCAACGAAGTGTAGATATGTGTTCATTTAAATTATTTTCACATGCAATAAAAAAATTAATAATAATTAACGGTTTATTGGAAGAACGCGGCAGCCGGAAGGCTGAAAATATTCAGTTGCAAAATTGGGGAATGGGTCCCTTGATTGACAAATAATATACAAGTAACACGTGATACAAATATGAAATACAATCAATATGTGGGGAGAAGGGCATAATACAGGGCATTTCAACATAGTGACAGTGTAAAAAATGTGGAGTGAACACATTGGTCGATTACAGGGTACTGATAGGTTTTACAATGATTGAGACTGGGCTGTTCTTACAGCGATCAGTACGTGCTCATATGGGCTGTATGCAGTTGTGGTGTCGAACAGCAATTCGCGGTCGAGGGACCTAGGATGGTAGTAGGAGCCGGTGTCGAGGATGGTGCAGAAGCTTCTCACCAAATTTGCAGATGAGGTCGTGTTGATGGTCAGAGAGAGCCTAGAGGGCCAGTGTGTTGATCGCTTCTTTATATGTAGAGTAGGAAGGGGAGGAAATAATCCTGCATGCTCTCTTATTGCACTTTCTTTGGGAGTTTACGTTGCATGTCATCTTAGGGAGTAAGACTAGGCATGGGAGGCATAGGTGAGTTTGGGAAGCATGAATATTGAGTAACCACTGAGGAGCTCGAGCGCAGCAACTCCGTGGGACTTGAGTCGGTGGAGACGGAAACTGGAGAATTTGACAACTTCAGTACCGTGTGTTTGCCAATTTAGTAAGTTATCTATATTGACGCCGATGAGCCTATTGGAGTCTACAACCTGGAGTGTGTTGGGGCCTAGAGTAATGGAAGGAGCTAGGACAGCGTCGGAGGAGAGGTTGATATGCATAACCATGGTCTGGGTATGGTTGATGGTAACGTGGTTGTTGGTGGCTCAATTTTGGAGACTGTTCAATAAATCCTGGAGGGCGGTCTAGTCGGGAACCGAGTTGTTGACACTGATCCCAATGGTGGAGTAGTCGACATATTTCCAGCGAGTAGAGGTTTTTCTTAGGGCATCATTGATAAGCATTAGGAAGCAGAGCGGTCGAACTTGGTGCCTTGAAGAACGCTACAGGTGAATGATTGAAAGGTGGAGCCAGCCCCTCGGAAGCGTACGTCTTGGCGTCGGTCACTGAGAAGGTCCGTAAGCCATGGTACTGTATAAGACTTCTTCGAAATCCGAGGTCGTTAGCTTTTTTGATGATTAAATTATGGTCTACTAGATCAAATGCTCTGGTGAAGTCAATGAAGACGACGGCCACAGACGTTTTTCGTTTTTCCAGATGGCGGTATATGTACATAAGAACATAAGAATGAAGGAAAGTGCAGCGGGCCTATTGGCCCATAATGGGCAGTCCCATTTACACCCAACCCCTGTTGCTAATATATCCATCCAACCTTTCTTTGAAGCTATCCAGCGTATTCGAATTGATGATGATATTTGGTAACATGTTCCACTCGTCCACTAAACTCTATTTCCAAACCATTATTTACCTATTTCGCGCCAAAATCTAAATTTTTCTAATCTAAGACCTTTGTTACGAGTTTACTCCTGGTTGGATAGTTTGAGTACCTTTATAATATCCCTTTGTTTAGCCCTGACTTCCATTTACACATCTCTATCATATCGCCCCTCACTTTACGTCTCTCGAGGGAGTGCAAATTAAGATGCCTTAACCTGTCTCTGTACTCAAGGTTCCTAATGCCCTGGATTAGTCTTGTCATTCTCCTCTGAATTATTTCCAAGGATTCTATATCCATTCTGTAATACGGTGACCAGAATTGAACTGTGTAATCCAAGTGAGGTCTCACAAGCGCAAGATACAGCTTTAGGATGACCTCGCTAGTCTTGTAACTAACCCAAGTATTTTATTACCCTTGTTTCGAGCAAATACACATTGTTTACTCGGCTTAAGATTCATACAGTACTTATCATTACTCCTGAATCTTTCTCTCACTCGGATTTCTCAATAACATCGTTGTTCATCTGGTATCTGATTTCCCTGTTTACATCACCTATACTGAGTACTTTACATTTGCCCACATTGAATTTCATCTGCCATTTATCAGACCATTCGAAAAGTTTGTTTAGATGTTCCTGTAGTCAGATTTGATAACACGTCCTATTTTAGTGTCATCAGCAAATTTACTTATGTTGCTGTCTACGCCGATATCTATGTCGTTTATGTATATAATAAATAATAGTGGTCCAAGTACTGAGCCTTGGGGAACTCCACTAGTGACGTTGTTCCAATCGGATTTAGTGCCGTTAATGCTCACTCGCTGTTTCCTGTCCGGTAACTACGCCCTAATCCATTTTAGAATTTCTCCCTTAATGCCATGCGCCTCCACTTTTCTTATTAGTCTTTCGTGGGTGACTCTGTCGAAGGCTTTGCTAAAGTCGAGATATACCACATCATAATTGTGCCCCTCGTCCACTGATTCGAAAACAGATGAAAAGAATGCTAATAGATTAGTTAGACATGAACGCCCGCTTGTTAAGCCATGTTGGGAATCATTGATTAACTTGTGCTACTCCAGGTGATTTCGAATAGAGTTTGAAATGATTGCTTCCGGTAATTTGCCGACAATTGATATAAGACTGGTTGGACGGTAGTTAGAGGATAGTGATCTATCTCCCTTCATGAAAATCCGTATTACATTCGCTATCCTCCAGGATTCTGGTACTTCACCCGTTTTCAGGGACATGTTAAACAACTTTGCTAAGGGCATACTAAGCTCTTCTTTACATTCCTTTAATACTCTGGCAAATATCTCAATGGGACCTGGTGACTTATTAGGCTTTAGTTTGTCTATTTGCTTACAATCATCGCTACTAGTCACTACTATCTCGCTTAATTTATTTCTTCACTGTCTCTGTATAGAGTCGGTACCTCGGGTATCATGAATAAATTTTCGGTGGTGAAAACTGTTGAAAAATATGATTCAGATTATTGCTCATTTCTCCGTCGTTATCATTTAGCTCGCCGGTATATGACTGTATTGGTCCAATTTTTCTCGTGTTTTAGTTTGATACATTTGATAGAATCCCTTGGGGTTTGACTTCGCCTCCCTTGCTACCTTTAGTTCATTATTTCTCTTAGCTTTTCTTATCTCGGTCTTAACCCTACCGGCCAATACCTTATAATAACAATCTCGGAGGTAAACTTCACCAGCATTTGTTATCCAACCTATAGCTTTCCTTTGTCCAATAATATTCTTTAAATAATTATTTATCCACTTAGAGTCATTGTTGTTTGATCTGAGTTTTCTGTATGGTATGTTCTGCCTTTGTGCATTAAGTAACTCATTATTTAAATTGTTGTGGAACTCGTTAACCTCAGATCTCGTGATCAGGTCATCCTCAACCGTCAGGTCTCCAGGTAAGGTGAGGTCGCCCTCTGTGGGTACATTGTGTGAGGTCATGTAATTCATCCCCAAGCGTGATACCCCTTCTCTCAGCTGCCTCTTAAAACTATCAAAGTTTGCCCTTCTGAAATCTGGGACTTCAGTGGAATTTTCCTTGCTGCTGCAATAATACCCTCTACTCACTTACTGTTTTCCATATTCACTAAGTTTCGTTCATTTTAGAAATAATTTTTTTTAACACATTGGCACAAACTACAACGGTGTCCACTATAAAAACCGAGAAAATCCAGTTTATAAAATCGTTTTCGATGAATTTCGGCCGTGGATTAGTCAGCCAGGACTAATATTTTTAAAAACCTGAATTTTCACTGTTTTTTATAGTGGACATCGTTGTAGTTTGTGACTGTATTAAAAATGTTTATGTCTAAAATAAACTTAACTTACCCTTAGAGGGTATGAAACACAGACTTAACCAACAAACCTTACCTACCTTCCTTACAGCCCCAGACTCCCGCCATATTAAACAGAAAGAACTTACTATGATATGGTGTAATTTGAGGGATTTTTCTGGACGATCCTATCCGATGGGATGGCGATAAGAGAGCCTATTGGCTCAGGAAGGTGGAAGACGGTAAAGGTTAGTAAGTAGATAATAAACAGGGAGATTGATGGCAGGTGGGCTGTCCACCTTGCGGGGTGAGACCAGCCGGCCGCTTGTGTCGCCCAGGCGGCCGAGTGATTTATTGTGATGGCGGGAAAATAATGACGATTGTTTCCAATTAACAACAGACTTGGCACACATACCTAATTCTATTTCACAAATACTGTCTACTTAAAGGAACAATGCCGTGGTCTTTGAACAATTGAAGGGTCTTGTTGTCTTTATCCATTAATTCACAAAATACGTCCATATAGGAGAGGCGACAACAGCTGAAGATGACACTGCCGCCTCATTACCGCCGGCGCAGGGAAGACAAACTAGTGCGCTCCTAGGTGCCTAATTATCTACCAAACGAAGCATTTCCACAAGAAATGATTATCACATCAGAACTCACGGATGAAAATAAATTAGGAAATTACAGCCCTCTACTAAGTAACTACGAGCAAGAACTGACAACTACATTAACAATAAAATAGAACCAAAGCGCTGGTTACCAACATGTTTCTCTCAATTCAGTGGTTGCCTTATGGCCCAGTATTATGCTGCAAAAACAAGCAAATGGCTTCTACATTAAAGATTTCTTTAAAAATATAAAATTTACTTATATTTTTACAGAGTTTAACGACCGTCACGACTTTAAAACAAAGTGAAATCGAGAATGTTCCACGTTAGCACAGGAGAACCTTATACGACACACTTCACCTGGCGGGTGGTCGAGTTGCCAAAAGTTTCATAGATTAGCTCCTAAGATTTCCCTTTTCGTTCCGAAGTTTTCCTGTATATATAATATGACTGCATTATCATATACTTAATCACGCATTGCTACTATAAAGGTAGAAGACACTTAATCTTAAACGAGTAAACATTCTGTGGCTGTGTGTCAACATTAAACAGTAAAGTCACACACAATAAACTAACACCAACTCTCACAGTGAAAATATAAAGAAGAACAAACGGTGAATAACATCAACAGAAGATGTTGAATTACAGGTGATGTGAGAATAAAAATACCACCAACCACCGTCTGGAAGGTCATAGCCTGGGGTCAAATGAACTCCAGGTCAAAGGTCAATATTTTAACTTCCTTATGACTAAATTACCAGATATATAATTTGATAATAGATTGACAACAGTGGGGGGGGGGGGGGGGGGTAATACTCGAAGTTTATGACAAAAAAAATCTTAAATCCGAGGACAAAACACTAACCACATATACATCATCATTAAAATCAAGTCAAGTTCTGAGTGTTGGCTCAAGTTCTACATTACCACTACAGAGTAAACAGTAAGAGTATTAACAAACTACAAAAAAGCTTAATATAAGATAATTAAGAACGTTATATTGAAAGAGATTTCAAGTCAATAAAACACTTATCATATCTACATCGATAAAGACACAAAAAAGATCGTAAGTAGAATAATGAGAGAATTTATACAAACCACGAGAAGTAAACAGAGTATCATCAACTATAGGTGGAAGTGAGAGAGGAGAAACACGGTAAATAATGAATGGCACTACTGACCTGAAGCTGACGACGACACACACACAGTCATAGGATGTGTAAGAGAGAACTGCAAACTCTCTCTCTCTCTCTCTCTCTCTCTCTCTCTCTCTCTCTCTCACGTGTGTACAGCTCTAAAAGTAAAAGCGTGGGGAGTTATCTCGTTACTTTGAGATAAGCCACAACAAATTAACAAAGCGAGACATTTTCAGGCTATGGAGAGAGAGAGAGAGAGAGAGAGAGAGAGAGAGAGAGAGAGAGACCAGCACGACCACTCGAAACACGCACTGCTTACCACAATCCCTTAATGGGGGGGGGGGGGGGGGGGCACTAGTGGTAAGGGGACAGAGGGGCAAAGGAGAGGGAGTAAGGGTGAGGTAGGGGATAGGGTAGGGAGAGGAATGAGGGTAGGTGAAGGTGTCTTAGGATATAGGACAGGGAGAGGGGAGAGGATAAGGGAAGAGAGAGGAGGGGTAAGGGTGAGATAAGGGAGAGGGAATGGAGAAGTGCAAGTGAGGGGGTCGTAAAATGAGGGAGTGGGTGGAGGTGGGGTGGAAGTGAAGGGTGGGGGTTGGAGTGGGAGTCGGGATGGTAGAGAGTGTGGAGAGGGGGTGGATGCTGGGTGGAGAGGGGGTGGATGCTGGGTGGAGAGGGGGTGGATGCTGGGTGGAGAGGGGGTGGATGCTGGGTGGAGAGGGGGTGGATGCTGTGTGGGGAGGGGGTTGATACTGGGTAGGGTGAGGGTGGGTGGTAGGGAGAGGGTGGGTGGTAAGGAGAGGGTGGGTGGTAGGGAGAGGGTAGGTGATAGGGAGAGGGTGGGAGGGAGAGGGTGGGTGGTAGGGAGAGGGTGGGTGGTAGGGAGAGGGTGGGTGGTAGGGTGAAGGTGGGTGGTAGGGTGAAGGTGGTGGTAGGGAGAGGGTGGGTGGTAGGGAGAGGGTGGGTGGTAGGGAGAGGGTGGGTGGTAGGGTGAGGGTGGGTGGTAGGGTGAGGGTGGGTGGTAGGGAGAGGGTGGGTGGTAGGGAGAGGGTGGGTGGTAGGGAGAGGGTGGGTGGTAGGGTGAGGGTGGGTGGTAGGGAGAGGGTGGGTGGTAGGGTGAGGGTGGGTGGTAGGGAGAGGGTGGGTGGTAGGGTGAGGGTGGGCGGTAGGGTGAGGGTGGGTGGTAGGGTGAGGGTGGGTGGTAGGGAGAGGGTGGTTGGTAGGGTGAGGGTGGGTGGTAGGGTGAGGGTGGGTGGTAGGGAGAGGGTGGGTGGTAGGGTGAGGGTGGGTGGTAGGGTGAGGGTGGGTGGTAGGGAGAGGGTGGGTGGTAGGGTGAGGGTGGGTGGTAGGGAGAGGGTGGGTGGTAGGGAGAGGGTGGGTGGTAGGGAGAGGGTGGGTGGTAGGGAGAGGGTGGGTGGTAGGGAGAGGGTGGGTGGTAGGGTGAGGGTGGGTGGTAGGGAGAGGGTGGGTGGTAGGGAGAGGGTGGGTGGTAGGGAGAGGGTGGGTGGTAGGGTGAGGGTGGGTGGTAGGGAGAGGGTGGGTGGTAGGGTGAGGGTGGGTGGTAGGGAGAGGGTGGGTGGTAGGGTGAGGGTGGGTGGTAGGGTGAGGGTGGGTGGTAGGGTGAGGGTGGGTGGTAGGGAGAGGGTGGGTGGTAGGGAGAGGGTGGGTGGTAGGGTGAGGGTGGGTGGTAGGGAGAGGGTGGGTGGTAGGGAGAGGGTGGGTGGTAGGGTGAGGGTGGGTGGTAGGGTGAGGGTGGGTGGTAGGGAGAGGGTGGGTGGTAGGGTGAGGGTGGGTGGTAGGGTGAGGGTGGGTGGTAGGGAGAGGGTGGGTGGTAGGGTGAGGGTGGGTGGTAGGGAGAGGGTGGGTGGTAGGGTGAGGGTGGGTGGTAGGGAGAGGGTGGGTGGTAGGGATGAGTAAAGTGATTGTGGGGAATAGTTATAAGAGAAAAGTGAGATGAAGTGGTAGTGAGAGAAGGAAGGGGTTGAAGGGAGTGTGAGGGAGAGTGCGACGGCAGGAATAACGGTGAAGAGAAGGGGTGAACTGTTACATGATAGTGAGGGGAGGCGATAATAGGGGGAGTGAGGATGAGGTGGGGGGAGGGGGGCAGAGTGAGAGGGATGTATAGTAGAGGAAGAGAGAGAGAGAGAGAGAGGATATGTAGGTCATTCTATATGTAGGGATGGAGGTTGAGCACAGAGAGAGAGAGGGCGGGGTGAGATGATCATTACAAGAGGGGAGGGGGGAGTGAAAGACAGGGCGGGGTAAATTGAGGGTAGAGTAGGTAAAGAGGGAGAGTGGGTGATAGGGAGGGTCGGTGGTAGGGAAGGAAGGCAGGGGTGTGGATGATAAGGAGGGGGAGGGGGGTTTGTAGGGAAGATGGGGCGGGTGGGAGGGAGCGTGTGGATGAGGAAGGTGGGTTGTAGGGGTGACGGATGGTAGGGAGGGAGGGAGGGAGGGAGGGTAATAGGGCAGGAGGCTAAGTAGTTGGGAGGGAGGAGGAGGGACTGAGTATTTGTTGTAGTAGGGAGACGATGGATAACAGGGAGCATTTGTGCTTATAGGGAGAGGATGAGTAGTAGGGAGAATTAGTGGTAGCAGGGACATGGTTGATAGTAGGAGGGAGAATGAGCAATAGGGAATATTAGTGGTAGTGAGTATAGTGGACGGGGAGTAAATGATAACACTGGTCAACAAAGTTTTTGTTGCATTGCTATAAACACTTGATTCTACCTAATTTGGGTGTGCTGATCTCATATCTGAAGTTAGTTTCTTTCTGTAAGCTCTAGTTTTTTTGCAATCAAGGTATTTTGAAATTTCAAAATTTCGTCTTCGTCTTATTGACCTCGTCGTCTATCTTGAAAAATATGTCATTAAACTGTCATTAAATTAGCTGGGTAATAAACAATAAAATATTACATATTCTAAATTTATTCAACAACACAATTTGAAACATGTTCCATCTAAAACAAAGGTTGAAATTTGTATAAAACTCATTGTTAGGTAAGAAATTTGTTACTCTGAGGAGACAAAGCCCAATCACATTTTAGCCAGGTAGGAATTTGCGCTTGAAGCTCTTGCGTTTGTGAAATGTCTCAGGGCACTCTCGTTTAATGCTCCAGCAGTAGTCTGCCATCATATGTTTGTCCCATCTCTCTTGGTAGCGGTCTTCCATGGTCTTGAGATCCTGATGAAACCGCTCGCCTTGCTCGTCACTTACTGCCCCTAGGTTCTCAGGGAATCTATCAAGATGACTATATAGGAAATGGAGTTTGACACTCATATTGCATCCAAGGTCATGAAAGGCTGACAACATGGTTGCTACAAGGGTTTCATAGTTGTCAGCCTTTTTATTACCAAGAAAGTTTTCCATTACCGCCACAAATGAAAGCTATGCACCCCTTTCCTTGTCGTCCATCTTTCTGACAAAGTCTTGATCACGTACAAGTGCACGAATTTGTGGTCCATCAAACACACCTGCCTTTATCTTCTCAAATGACAAAGCAGGGTGAGCAGAGACTCTGTGTTGGAAGCATTCACCATCAGTATTTAATGCTCTGACAAACTGTTTCATCAGGCCCAGCTTGATATGGAGAGGAGGAAATATGATCTTTTCTCGACTGACGATTGGATCATTGACAATGTTTGGCATACCAGCTTCCAGAGTCTCACGTAAGGGCCACTCCTTCAGGTTCCAATGCCTGTCTCTAGCTCGGCTGTCCCACATGCAAAGAAAGCAGGGATACTTTGTAAATCCTCTTTGTTGGCCAAGAAGGAAGTTCACCATTTTGAGGTCAACACAAATTGTCCAGTTGTGCTCATGGTATTTTAGCAGGTGAATCACAGTTTTAATGTCATTATACTCCTCTCGTAAGCACACAGAATGACCCACTGGAACAGCTGCATAGACATTACCATTATGTAGTAGCACACACTTCAGGCTACGCTTACAACTATCTAGAAATAATCGCCAGTCATTTGGACTATACAATGGAATCCCTAATTCCTGGAGAAGACCCGGGATATTATGACAGTAAACAAACTTATTCTCCTCTGTAAAGAATGGCACAAAATCCTGTTCCCGCTTTCTGAAGTCTGAAACTTTTGTGGTCTGGTTCAGTAGAGCCTTTTCTTGCAACCTAGAAGCTAGAACTTCTGTTGCATTTTTGGAGAGACCCAAATCACGCACAAGGTCATTCAGCTCTGGCTGACTAAACTTCTGAGGGGTTGATGACTCTGGTGTACCATCAGAAGAATTGTCGGAATCTGCAAGTATTTCTTGAGTTTCATGTTCACTCTCTTGGTCTTTGTCGCTTCCCTCCTCTTCAACTGGAGACAACCCATTAAAAACTGGAACTGGTAGCTCATCAGAGTGCAAAGTAGGTCGAATTGCTGAAGGGATACTAGGATACGATATTTTATGTCTGTTTTTCTTGCCAACACCCTTCGTATTGATCAGACAAAAATAGCAGTCAGTTGTGTGGTCCTTCGGTTCTCGCCAGGTCATGGGAATTCCGAACGGTAAGCCCTTACGTTTTCCTTTTGTCCAGTCACGCAGCATTTCTTCGCAGTTATGACACACAGCATGTGGAGCCCATTTTTTGTCTTGGTCGCCAAGAGTAAGTCCGAAGTACGCTTTATAGCCGCGCCTCACAAACGATGTTATATTGCGCCTCTGACGAATAAGCGTGAAGTATCCACAAATATAACAGAAGGCATCAGGTTTGTTCACACATTGATTTCTCTTTGTAGCCATGACCAAATCTGAAAGAAAAAACAGACAAAATTATATCTCCCTATTGATACCATAATCGTGTAATTAATTAATTTGACCGCAAACGGCTAGAATGTAAAACCTCAAATTTCATGAAAACTGGAGCATGCAGAACAAAACTGGTTTCAAATATGAAATCAGCAGATCAAAAATGGTAAGAAACAGTAAAGAAATCTCATGCAACTGGGAATTATAAAAAATTTGTTGTCCTGTGTAATGGTTGGGGTGAAGGGCAGAGGTAATAATGTTATAGCTAATGACAACAATTTGCTAATCGGAATCCCTGTAGGAGAGCTGCTGTGCTAACTCGTCCCCATAATGTGTTTAGGGGTTCATTTTACCACTCCTCCCTTCCTCCCTCCACCAGGTTAACTCTTCTTCTCTCTCCTCCTTCCCATTTATCTCTCTATTTCTCCAATCATCCATTTCTTGCCTCTCTCCCCATCTTTATCCTATCTCATCTTCTCTCTCTCCATGCCATTTCTTCCTCCTTCTTCTCTCTCTTCTTTCCCATCTACGTCTCTTTGTTTTCTCCTCTCTTTCTTCCACCTCCAATTTGTTTCTTCTCTCTCTTCCCCCTTTCTCATTTATTACCCTCCCTCCTCTCTCACCCATCTTCAATTTCTTTTCCCTCTCACGCATCCGCCTTCGTTTTCATCCGTTTCTCTCTCTTCTTCCCTCGTTCTCCTTCCTCTCTCTCCACCCGTCTTAACTGCCCTTTCTCACCCTCCCTCTTCTTACCTCTCACTCACCTGCCCTCTCTCCCTCATCTACCAATCCTCTACCCTTCGCCTCACTCTCGCTCTACCCAATCTATCCACCCATCTCTCCCTCCCATTCCTCACTCTCTCTCGTCCACACTCCCACTCTTCCTCCCCTCCCCCAGTTACACTTTTTCCTCCCCTCACCCCCCCCCCCCCACTCCCTCAAGCACCTCTCCCTGCTGATACGGGTGAATTTTCCAGCTGTTGGAGGCAGTGATTAGACCTCCCGAGGGTGGTGGTGGAGGTGGTGGTAGTGGTGTTGGTGGTGTTGTTGGTAGTAGTTGTGGTGGGGATGATAGTGGTGGTGTTGGTGGTGGTGTTGGTGGTGGTAGTGGTGTTGGTGGCTGTTAAGGTAGTGGTAGTGATGTTAGTGGGAATGATGGTAGTGGTGGGTAGTTGTAGTAGTATTGGTAAATGTTAGATCGTAGTGGTACTGATGGTTAGCTGTGGTAGTTGTGGTGGGGGTGGTACCAGTAACAGTAGTAATAGTGGAAGTGGTCACCTCCAATCCTCTCCTCTCACCTGTTGGCTAGCGGGTACATGGTGAATTAAGCAAGTGGTAGGGGAGGTCAAGTAATATATTAGGTAAGACGTAACATACCTTTTAAGTGACTGGAAAAAGAGATTGGCTATTCAATATGTATAATCCTCTCTCTCTCTCTCTCTCTCTCTCTCTCTCTCTCTCTCTCTCTCTCTCAGGAGGAAAATAAATACCCACAAGCGTAGGATTAGGTTACAAGAGATGTTAAGATGTCGATTTAAGTCAGAGAGAAACAGAGCCCCCCCCCCCCCCCAACACACACACGTGAAAAGCCTCCCTCCCAAACCGTAGACATTAAGCCCGGCAGACGTAACGCCACGGGTCAACAAACAGACTGTACGTGTGGAGGTCAGAGTCATTTTACCACTCCTCCCTCCCTGACAAACCTGGCGGATTACAGCTCCCGCATCCTCTCCTGCCAGCCACACGATCTTCTTGTACTGTTAAAGACCCACCACACGAAACAGACGCCTCCACGCTATAGGTGAGTGAGTGAGCTAGTCAGTCAGTCGTACCTACACCACCTAGCAGTACACGTTAAGAAGCTTGTGTTGTTGGGAGGGGGAGAAGGTTGGGGGAGGTTTGTCTGTGTGTGGGGGGAAGATTAGGAAAGGTTTGTTTGTGTGAAAGAATGGGAAGGCTGGGGTGGTTTGTGTGAGGGAGGGTTAGATTGGGGAAGGTTTGTGTATGTGGGGGGGGGGATTGGGGGAAGGGTTGTGTGTGACACAGGGAGGCAACATACACCATAACACAGACATGGTGGTTGAGGACAACACTGGCGGTTGAGGTTTTAAAGCACTTAGTAGTCAATATTTCTCTCTGCTCGTTTGTCTCTTGTTTGTTTGCTCGTTTTTACACTATCGTTTCTTTATCACCATTACTTCGCCTCATATCTCCCTAGCAAAATACCGCCATAATGCCATTTACTGACATCTGACATAAAACAACGAGGCATTAATCTTTTAAAGTGTTAAAAAAGAATGAACATTTTCTGAGCGTCCAGCGTTTTCTCTCTGGCATGTTTATCAAATCGAAATAAACCACGTACATAATCTACATAGTCAATAACGAAGAGTAGGAATATGGTACACCGTAATGCATTGAGGTGATTCCTGGCAATGATTTACATGTATGAAAAAAGCAATTCTTTATAACCTGAGAGCAACCTTTCATCAACTGACGCTTGTAAAATAGGGCGTTTGAGGCGCCTGTCCGTCTCTCTCTCATAACACGGTAAGTTCAGATGGTGAGGGCCAGATTCAAATTTCTGTTAAAAGTACTCTGTCAATCTCAAGGTTCGTCTTCAAAACCAATATTAAATCTTTCTCTAGATTTCTCAAATTTCACGAGCACACAAAGACTTTCAACCATCTCTTCATCACCTCCTTACCCCTTTAGAGGGCGGGAATTTCTCTCAGAGGAATAAAATCGCCTGGCGTTAGCCTGAATAAAACATTCTAACACTTGTACAATACTCCTTCAATAATCCCTCAACACCTATCCCACTATTCCTCAGGCACCTACCCAACATTCCTCCAACACCCTCAACACTCTCCCACCACTTTCAACAGTCCCCCAACATTACTCCAACACTCCCCAATATTACTCCAACAGTCCCCCAACATTACTCCAACACTCCCCAACATTACTCCAACAGTCCCCAACATTACTCCAACACTCCCCAACATTACTCCAACACTCCCCAACATTACTCCAACACTCCCCAACATTACTCCAACACTCCCCAACATTACTCCAACACTCCCCAACATTACTCCAACACTCCCCAACATTACTCCAACACTCCCCAACATTACTCCAACAGTACTCCAACACTCCCCAACATTACTCCAACACTCCCCCAACATTACTCCAACACTCCCCAACATTACTCCAACACTCCCCAACATTACTCCAACACTCCCCAACATTACTCCAACACTCCCCAACATTACTCCAACAGTCCACCAACATTACTCCAACAGTCCACCAACATTACTCCAACACTCCCCAACATTACTCCAACACTCCCCAACATTACTCCAACACTCCCCCAACATTACTCCAACACTACCCAACATTACTCCAACACTCCCCAACATTACTCCAAGTCCCCCAACATTACTCCAACACTCCCCCAACATTACTCCAACACTCCCCAACATTACTCCAACAGTCCCCAACATTACTCCAACACTCCCCAACATTACTCCAACAGTCCCCAACATTACTCCAACAGTCCCCAACATTACTCCAACACTCCCCAACATTACTCCAACAGTCCCCAACATTACTCCAACACTCCCCAACATTACTCCAACACTCCCCCAACATTACTCCACCACTCCCCAACATTACTCCACCACTCCCCAACATTACTCCAACAGTCCCCAACATTACTCCAACACGCCCCAACATTACTCCAACAGTCCCCCAACATTACTCCAACACTCCCCAACATTACTCCAACAGTCCCCAACATTACTCCAACACTCCCCAACATTACTCCAACACTCCCCAACATTACTCCAACACTCCCCAACATTACTCCAACACTCCTCAACATTACTCCAACACTCCCCATCATTACTCCAACACTCCCCAACATTACTCCAACACTCCCCAACATTACTCCAACACTCCCAACATTACTCCAACACTCCCCAACATTACTCCAACAGTCCCCAACATTACTCCAACACTCCCCAACATTACTCCAACACTCCCCAACATTACTCCAACAGTCCCCCAACATTACTCCAACACTCCCCAACATTACTCCAACACTCCCCAACATTACTCCAACAGTCCCCAACATTACTCCAACAGTCCCCAACATTACTCCAACACTCCCCAACATTACTCCAACACTCCCCAACATTACTCCAACACTCCCCCAACCTTTTATTACACATCAACAACCCTTCCCTCTTTTATATCAGTTCACAGGTGCGCTTATAAATTAATTAGGTCCTATAAGATATATAATTGATATTGGCCATATAATGTATACATGTACTACAATGAGGCCTATAGTGTATACAACTAGATATTATGGTGCCTCTACTTTACATTATACTACGACTTTTTTATTAATATTGAAAAATTTGATATATTAATTTGATGATATTTAATTTTTTTTTATTGTATGAATGTGAACGTTTGAGGATGATGTTTTAACAGGGTGATGGTTTAGTTTACTTTAGAAGGTTGGTTTAACCTTTTAGGAAGATGGTTTAACTCTTTAAAGATAATAGTATGATCCTTTAAAATGATGGTTTCACTCATTTAAAATAAGAGAATAACCCTTTAAGGATGATAGTTCAACTCTTTAAGGATGATGATTTAAACCTTTAAGTATGATGGTTTAACTCTTTACGTACAACACTTTAAAGATGATGGATGACTTAACTCTTTAAGGTGATGGTTTAGCACTTTATGATGATACTTTAAACTATCATCCTCAGAGGTTAAAGATATTGTATTGCTATGTATTGCCAAATTGCAAGATTGTTCACAAGATTAATATGAATGTAATTAATAAGACTTATTTATCAATTTGTACCTAACTACACCAAACACTGAATACTTTTGAAGTTAACAATCATAACAAATAAAAATAAATATATAAATAATAAAAAATATATATTCCTTCTATATCGAACTATATTAACTAATCTACATCAACATTGAAAAAATAATATTTTCATACATAAAAAAAATAGTCCATCTAAACACGAACCCCTTGGCTTAATGCTATACTGGCCGATATATACTATACTATTATCCTATGTATATCTGCTTTACTAAAATACTAATAGTGGTATTTGTCTAATGGTTAATATAACAGGCAGGTTATTGCTTTTACTGAATACTGTGATGTCATTCCTAAGACTAAATTCCTCCATTATTTATTTATTGATACGATTGAAATATTTTACCTAAATTATCATAATCATAACATCAAAACGTGACATAATTTCGAGAAATAAACTATATTTAACCATCTATTTACTACAATGCATTTGACTATACTATTAACAATTATAATGAGACCCAAAATAACAACATTAAGATAGGTCAACTATATGATAACTCAAGGATGATATATTGATCATTAATCTACCATGGTACAAGAGTATAACGTAATACATTAAACAGTGCTTGCAGGAAAGGACTGCTCTGATGGAAGCAAAATACACCTATAAAAGATAGCAAAATGAAATTAATGAATGCAATAACAAATACAATACAACGGTAAAGAAAAGACAAAAAGTTAAAGAAGGTTAAGTAGTAAGAAACAGTGTAAAAAATAACTAAAAAGAAAAAGAAAGGAATCGAAGTGAAAACAACAAAGAAAGTAAAGTGAAATCAAGGAAAACTAAGATAAAACAATAAAATAGAAGACTTAAACGAAAGAACATAATGCAAAAATTAAAGAAAAGAAAGCAAAAAAGAAGAGACTTGAGGAAAGTAAATGTAACTTAATAAAAAGAGAATAGAATTGAGTACAAAATAATATATGAAAAGAGGAAAATGGATAGAACAAACAAAAATAAACAAAGCAAAAATCAAATTATTAAAAATCAAAATGAATATAAAACAAAATATAAGTAAAGAAAACGAAAAGAATAAAAAAATGAGAGAAAACGAAATAAACTTAGAAAAAACCCACAAACAAACCTAAAGAATTTGAAATAAAATCTGAAAAAATACGATAACCAATTGAAAATAATAAAAAAGCACATATATCCTACACATCAAGAGTGACGTCTGGGAGGGGTAATAAATCTGGGTGCGTCATTATGGTTCAATATCCCAGGAATTAGCATTTGTATTTGACCTTATGACGTAACTCGCCCTGTTTGTTATTCCTCGGTATCGACAGCGGGAGACGCCTCAGGGTAAAACATTCGGCTCTCGGAGTTTTTATGTTAGTCATTATAGGGTCCTGTGTGTGTGTGTGCGCGTTCCTGAGACTTGCATACAACGTGTTTTTTTTCCTTTTTGTATGGTGTATTAAAGGTAGTGGATACAGTATATTGTATGCGTTGTGGGCCGATATATAAAAATAAAAGGACACACGTGACTATACTGTATTGTGAGTCGATGTATTGTAGTGGTAGAGAAGGGGAAAATACACATTATATGTATTGTGGGTCGATGTATAAAAGATGTATTATAAACTATAATATATACACTATGGTGATACTGAGAAAATAACACACTATACTGTATATACTGTGTGGGCGAGGAACAAAATAACACATTATACTGTACAGTGTTGATTGAAAGAACGGTTGTACGAAGCCCCCAAACACCAAATGTATCACAGAGGGAGAGAAGGGGAAGGAAGGGGTGGGCGACTTTGCAGTACTACGCGACACGTATTTGTGTATATTAAAGGAAACTCTGGTACACGACTTTTTCTTCGGTGTATTGTGGGTGTTGTATGAAGGGGAAAGGTCGCCCCCCCCCCCCCCCCCTCCCCTGTTACATGTCCCCACTCCTTGTTTTAATCTGCCACCTCAACACACTTTGTAATTTCTGTATATTTCTGTTTGGTCCATGTATTTGTGGTCAGGAAAAGTGAGCTTCATGTATTGTGGCTGTATGAGGATAAAGGTATGCATCAGGTGTATTGTGGTTGTATGTGGATAAAGGTATACTTACACTTTAGGTGAAACAAGAAGAAGGTTCTATTCAGTGTATTGTGTTATTATAAGCAGGGAAGGTCATCCGGTTCCTCTCCCATACTAAACCTTAATTTAATCCACCAGCCAGAATACTGTTTAATTTCATGTTATTTTCTTTATTGTTAATGTATGAGAGAGTAAAGTTACATTACTTTCTTGTTAATCTGTCTAAGTCTGCTGATGTTCGTTTGTTGTTGCATTATATATGATTGGTTCCCAATTTTAATATTGCCTTCCGATAAAAATATTTATAAATAAATTGATTTTCACTTCTATCGTTAACTCAATGGCGACGATAGACCGATGAAATTTTTAAGCAGTTAATCTTCATAGGCTTAATTGTCTACATTGGTGATAAACAATTAATTTAATAAACTTCAATACAAAATATTGGGAACTGTACTTCTCGATTTCGTTTCTGTCCGTCCATCTCTTTCTGTCTGTCCACCTATCAGTCTTCTTCTCTTATCCACACCCCATCCCGGTCATCCCTCTCACCTCTGTATTATCCACACAACACAACAACGCCCACCACAACAGCCAAGTACAACTGAAGGTTTTGCCCCAGTGTTTCGACCACCGCTGGAGGACGTAACCAGGTGGTCACCGAACGTCAGCTTTGTTTACCATCACCTGGGCTGTGGTTAATTACATGTCAGGTAACCATATAGCAGAGAGCGTCCGAGATGGGATGCAGAGGGGATAGGAGCTGCTTTTGTTTCTGCTATGGGCTGATGTGGTCTGTTCCCTGTCACCAGTTATAAGAATATCTGTGTTGACGAAGGAATATTTAAGGTGTGTTTTGTGTTACAATGTTTTGGTGTTTCAGTTTACCTTATTAAGAATTATTTATCCACTGATGCTGATATATATATATATATATATATATATATATATATATATATATATATATATATATATATATATATATATATATATATATATATATATATATATATATATATATATGCTGATAACCACCAGGAAAGAAGAAAACACGAAGTTCCCAAGCGCTTTCGTGTAATTCACATCTTCAGGGGTGAGTACAGACTAGATAGAGTAATGCAAAACAAGATGAATATATACAGAGGAGGGTGAGACCAGGTCCACAATGGTCAGGTAATGACCCTACTAATCTTTAAATGGCACACAACGGTTGGTGGTTGGGTCAGATGGGACAGTGACCCGCCCTCTCACCTGATCACAAATCTTCTTAATTACAAAGTTGTCCAGCTTGTACATGCCGTTACTCAAATTCATGTTGAATGCTTCGGTATGTTTAATAAGACTAGATTCTATGATGTTCCTACTATCAATTGAATTACAAGGTAATATTGAGGAGGCATTATCCCAGTCAATGCAATGCTTGTTATCCCTCAAATGAACAAACAGAGCATTGGATTCCTGGCCTGTCCTAACACTGTATTTGTGTTGTTTAATTCTAGTTACAAGATCTTTACCTGTCTGGCCTAAGTAAAACATATTACATTCCTTGCAAGGAACTTTATAAATGCAACCAATTGTGTTGTTGGGGGAGTTCTTGATTAACATTTGTTTAACAGTGCATGAGTTTTTAAATGCCACATTGACGTTCCAAGATTTTAGCTGTGCCGGAATGTGTGAGAAATTTTTGTGAAATGGTAATATTAAGATATTCTTATGGTCATGGGTGGGCTTGGGATCAGTTCTATAAAAAGTTTTCTTAGTAATGTTTAAGCATTTGTCTATGAAAGATCTAGGGTATTTAAGGTTTGAGCCAATATTATATATATATTTGTATTCCTCATCGATGAATTCCGGACTGCAAATTCTCAAGGCACGTAAAAACATTGTTGTAAATACTGACTGTTTGACTTTATTATGGTGGGCAGAATAATAATGAATGTATGAACACACATTGGTTGGTTTTCTATAAATACTGAACTTAAAAGTGTTACCTATTCTGTGTATCAGACAGTCTAGGAATGGCAATTTACAGTCTTGCTCTAATTCCACAGTGAATTTGATCGAGGGGGCTAAGTTGTTAAGTTGTGGTAGGAAAACTTTTAGGTCCTCATTACATGGCCAGAGACATAATACATCATCAACATATCTAAACCAGACTGCTGAGGGTGGTAAAATATTACTTAGCAGTCTGGTTTAGATATGTTGATGATGTATTATGTCTCTGGCCATGTAATGAGGACCTAAAAGTTTTCCTACCACAACTTAACAACTTAGCCCCCTCGATCAAATTCACTGTGGAATTAGAGCAAGACTGTAAATTGCCATTCCTAGACTGTCTGATACACAGAATAGGTAACACTTTTAAGTTCAGTATTTATAGAAAACCAACCAATGTGTGTTCATACATTCATTATTATTCTGCCCACCATAATAAAGTCAAACAGTCAGTATTTACAACAATGTTTTTACGTGCCTTGAGAATTTGCAGTCCGGAATTCATCGATGAGGAATACAAATATATATATAATATTGGCTCAAACCTTAAATACCCTAGATCTTTCATAGACAAATGCTTAAACATTACTAAGAAAACTTTTTATAGAACTGATCCCAAGCCCACCCATGACCATAAGAATATCTTAATATTACCATTTCACAAAAATTTCTCACACATTCCGGCACAGCTAAAATCTTGAAACGTCAATGTGGCATTTAAAAACTCATGCACTGTTAAACAAATGTTAATCAAGAACTCCCCCAACAACACAATTGATTGCATTTATAAAGTTCCTTGCAAGGAATGTAATATGTTTTACTTAGGCCAGACAGGTAAAGATCTTGTAACTAGAATTAAACAACACAAATACAGTGTTAGGACAGGCCAGGAATCCAATGCTCTGTTTGTTCATTTGAGGGATAACAAGCATTGCATTGACTGGGATAATGCCTCCTCAATATTACCTTGTAATTCAATTGATAGTAGGAACATCATAGAATCTAGTCTTATTAAACATACCGAAGCATTCAACATGAATTTGAGTAACGGCATGTACAAGCTGGACAACTTTGTAATTAAGAAGATTTGTGATCAGGTGAGAGGGCGGGTCACTGTCCCATCTGACCCAACCACCAACCGTTGTGTGCCATTTAAAGATTAGTAGGGTCATTACCTGACCATTGTGGACCTGGTCTCACCCTCCTCTGTATATATTCATCTTGTTTTGCATTACTCTATCTAGTCTGTACTCACCCCTGAAGATGTGAATTACACGAAAGCGCTTGGGAACTTCGTGTTTTCTTCTTTCCTGGTGGTTATCAGCATATACCTAGATCACGCGCACCTACAGTGATTTACTTGCATATATATATATATATATATATATATATATATATATATATATATATATATATATATATATATATATATATATATATATACAGTATATATATATATAATTGTTTTTTTATTAATAATCAGTCGTTTTCATCACCAATCTCTCTCTCTTTGTCTCTTACACCTCACATTATACCTGAACAAGCCTTTTGCTCCTCACCATAACCAAATTGGCCACATAATTTACACAAAACATTTGACATAAAAACACACACACACACACACACACACACACACATTGGTTCACTAAAGAGAATTAAACCCCAGCTAAACTTGGTGTCGCCGTGGCCCACCTTCCTTCATTTCCTCGAGCGTACGATCATGAGCGAAAACTCTGGGTTAAAAAACGAGACTCTCGCTCCTGAGTGAAGAAATGTGGGACATCGACACCTCGCAGTGTTGCCTGGTGCTCGTTTTTTGTCACTCTTTAAACCCTCCAAATATTACCACTTCAAATTTCTCTCTCCCGGCGCTTCGGTTCATCAAGACTATAATTATCTGTTTCATCTCACTGGATAGTTTCCTTAACACACGTAGCTGATTTTTTTTTAATAATGTTTACACGATATGTTTTAAAGGATCTCACGGTTGAGGGTATGGATAAGTTGGCTACACTGTAGGAATATTTATTGGGTCGAAGGCAGGCTCAGGATGGAATTTAGTGTGTGTATTATATATTCTGATGTACATGTTGTCCCGTATTGAGACCCTTGGCCCTCTGAATACCCGGCCACGCAAGTTCATCTCCACTTGTTACCTCTATGACACTTTTTCTTTTTTTAGTTTCGATTTTCCGTTTATTTCTTCCCGATTCTGTTACTTTTTTTTTTGCTAACCTTATGGATATATTTCTTTATGTAAATTCTGGAGGGTTGATTGACAGAGTTTATAACTTATAGGGGAAGGGCGGTGTGTGTAGGGGAGAGCAGGGAGTGAATGGGTTTAAATGCGTTTGTAGCTGTGTATATATACCGCTAAGGCTTGTTCCATGAATTTTTGTACGTATGTGTGTGTATTTGCTTGTATGACTTTATATATGCGTATGTATGTTGGGACGCGTGCGTTATGCCTGTGTGTATGTGCGTGTCTAACTCCACATCTTTATCAGTAACAATAAGAAGCGATCAAGTTAACATTTTCCTCGTTATTAATAAAAAACAGAAAAATTATATTTCCATAGTGGAATATCTCATAAATTCTCCTGACAACAGCCTCACTACTATTCCTTTATGTTGTGAGCTGCCTGTACCGATACACTTCAGACACCGCACCTCTTAAAGCTAACATAGCCCCTTTCATCATCACAAACTTCGGTCACCAGCCACAAAAATACCTCATTATACGGCCAGGTAACTTTATCATAATTAATGTGATCGTATTCATTAACTAAGCCTATGTCTACGTTTATTTTTCATTGACGTAATGTGCTATAACCTTATCATACGATTTATTTAATAAAGATCTGATTTGTGAATTTCTTTTTATTATTTTTACTCCTCAATTTAGTACTATCGCATGATAACCTATACCTAACCTAACCTAAGCTAACCAAACCTAACCTAACCTAAGCTAACCTAACCTAACTTAACCCAACAAAAACAAACCCAAGCCAACATAAACAACGCTAACCGAACCTAGCAGCAGTAGGAACACCGCCCTCACATAGTGCGGCAAGAGTCTCGACCAAACTTATTATGTAATGAGGATAACAGGTGTATAATAATGGACACACAATAGACAGTCGTGGGAAGCGTTGTATGAAATATTTACACTCTCGTGTCAGCTTCACGTTCTTCCTCACGCAAAATGAGAAATAAAAGGATAATTTCACCTCCCCGACAGAGGTGCACGGTTGTCGACATAATAATTATTGTTACCTGTCCAACACGGAGAAGGTTTACATTCCAGCTCATTTAAACAGAAATAATGACGGAAGTAAGGAGCCATCATCATGTTGCTTGCCATGAAAAGTTCTGATCATTTTTTTTTCTCATTCCTAATGGGCTATATACCAGTATACTGTACTGTATATACTTTGTAGAGCTAGCTTTTGCTGGACTTATGAATAATATATATATATATATAATGTGTGTGTGTGATATCAACCAATTCTCGTACGACACTCACTCTTGACTGGGAAATTGGCCATCCACATAAGAACGGTGTGAGAGAATATTAACAACTGTAACACCACACTGCTCAGCGACGCGCTCAGAATATTCTGCTCTTAATGCCACCAAACTAAGACCTCGTGTTTAGATACTCGTATTCTGACAAGATTAGACCGGCACTTCAAAGTCAACCATCAACTTGGTATTTACATTTCATATCCCATGTTGTATTTCGGTATATAGGGAACGCTACAAAAAGAAGTGGTATGTTGGACGTACTCTCAGCCACCTCTTGTGTTGGAGGGAGTTGTGTCGCTTCTTCAACGTTTCTCTCATTCCACTGGTACGATGTGATTACTGTATTATTCTGTAAGAGAACTTAATTGAAAATTGTGTTGGTAATGGTCTTTATATGGTGTAGGGAAATCTATCCCAGCTTTTCGTAACCCCGCAGCATCTGGAACACCATAAATCCATCTTTTATTTGGGAGTTACCTGTTATTGATACGATTTAAAGATAAGCAAGTGTTATTAGTGTCATCAGCCTCTTGAACTAAAACTAAAACTCATATATCAGAGATCTTATAAGACTGCCACCTCTTCACCTTGACCCTGGAGTAAGACCTTCAAGTCTTGGGTAAATTCACCAACATGGCTGAGGTGATGTAAACAGGTGGTGTACGGTGTAATATAATCCTGTAACCAGAATACCTGTCTTAGGTACTGTACCAGCACAAACATACACTTTCTTAGGACACTTGATCTCGTTGTGTTACTTTACTGATGTGAAAATTGGACGCCAAAAATAATTTAGAATACAAACAACTGAAATACAAGCGCTTTGTGTGCGTTTGCAATTGCATTATATATATCAAGTGAGTGATTGCTGTTATAGATATCACCATAAAGTGATGCAGGAGCTGAAGACTAGGACATTGTATAGTTGTAAGTGTAAACCAGGGAAGTGATCCACCAGTAGCGACTCCTACGAGAAAAAGAGACCAAAGAGAGGACAATAAAGTGGGTGGCTGCAGCACAACCATCAATCTGTTATCACACTTGTTGGGAATACTAAGAAAGTCTGCCTTAAAGGATCGTCCAGGTGATGCTGTATCCCAAGTGTACATGTGTATATGTGTGTATATGTATGTATGGATGGATGGAAAAAAGACAGAAACAACGAGTGTAAGAGAGAAACAGCAAAACATACACAGAGAGGAAGTAATGAACGATCGAGTAAAAGAGAGGTAAGGAGAGTGCAAGGAGACAGATAGAAAGAGAGAGAGAGAACGAGCGAGAGAAAGAGAGTAATACGAGAGAGTGAGCAAGTGAGGAGCGACACTCACATACATGAGTCAGACAGAACAAGACACAACACACACCAGTGGCAGGTAATGACATCCACACGTCACAATGATCTCGATAAGACACTACAAAACTACACAATGAAGATATAAAAAATGTGGCCAGAACGAGACGACACTCGCGTGGGTCGGCGGCGGCTGTCCACTGCCGGTGCACCTTCATAGAAAATGGGACATTCAACGCACCTGATTGGCTGGGTGTATCCCGCCAGGAACTCTCCCACCAAAGGTTCCTTCGTCTTCGTTCCGTCTTAGAATGTTTAGTTTGCCAGCAGGGCACTGTTCTCGTGTTCTGGGGAGACTCAGAGTATAAATACGTATCTACAAGTACTGGTCATTTCTTTACTTGCAGGTAGTAACTATGTAGCTATGGATAGATCACGGAGACCCTCCAGAGTGGCCTTTATTGCCAGAAAATTCCACAAATTTTCGCCTCAAGACGCAACGTACATGAGTCTGAGTTTGCACATCAACTGGACTTCAAATCATACACCAATTTTGACCGGAAGACTGCCCCGTCACTTATTTGAACAGCATTATTACAATTTTTCTCTCCGTTTGTTATTCTTTTTCTCTTCTATTCGTCAAGAGCCCAATAGAGCACTTTTTTTTCTTCTTCAAGGAGGTCACCAACGAAGGGAAAATGAGAGTAATGGTATTAATTTAAGGCCTTTCACTGGACACAATTTGGAGGCGTAGTAATGGATGGTTTAGAATTTCCATATGTTAGCATTGAGAGCCGAATAAACACGGCTGTACTGACTTAATAAGGAAATAACTCAAATGTAGATCGTAGACACGGAATGATGAAGATAGGAGCTCAATACACCAAAACACAACTATTGTGTAATTGTCTTTTATAATGTTTGTGATCAGTAATACAATACTACTAATACTACTACTACTACTACGAATAATAAAAATAACTACAGTATAGTAAAAATAATAATAATAATAATAATTATAATAATAATTACTATAGTAAAAATAATAATAATAATAATAATAATAATAATAATAATAATAATAATATAATAATAATTCGGCAACATAATAACCCGTATTCAGGGGTTATGGAAATCCTTTTTGCTTATAAAACATCAGCATTTTCATCAATACCCACAAGTCAGAGATTATCAAAAGTCATCACTGTTCAATTAATATTGCAGTGGAGACAAACGCACCTTCAGATTCCTGGGAAAATATGATATGGCCGCGTTGTAACATGAAGCGGATCTCCGGCCGAAATCTGACTCCCAAATATAGATTACCCTGTGATCACCACTCCTTCAGGGACGGTGATCTGAAGGGGGCCGCATGAGGCGCGGCGTTTGTTAAGGTCGTGAGTACCTGGAGGCTCTCATCCGTGTCAACCCACCACCTCTATCATCCCTCTTACCTCCACCGCTACCTCTACCACCCCTTACCTCCACCGCTACCTCTACCACCCCTTACCTCCTCCGTTGCCTCTACCACCCCTTACCTCCACCGCTACCTCTACCACCCCTTACCTCCACCGTTGCCTCTACCACCCCTTACCTCCACCGCTACCTCTACCACCCCTTACCTCCACCGTTGCCTCTATCACCCCTTACCTCCACCGTTGCCTCTATCACCCCTTACCTCCACCGTTGCCTCTACCACCCCTAACCTCCACCGCTACCTCTACCACCCCTTACCTCCACCGTTGCCTCTACCACCCCTTACCTCCACCGTTGCCTCTACCACCCCTTACCTCCACCGTTGCCTCTATCACCCCTTACCTCCACCGTTGCCTCTACCACCCCTAACCTCCACCGCTACCTCTACCACCCCTTACCTCCACCGTTGCCTCTACCACCCCTTACCTCCACCGTTGCCTCTACCACCACTCTTGTCTCTACCACCCCTTACCTCCACCGTTGCCTCTACCACCCCTTACCTCCACCGTTGCCTCTACCACCACTCTTGTCTCTACCACCCCTTACCTCCACCGTTGCCTCTACCACCCCTTACCTCCACCGTTGCCTCTACCACCCCTAACCTCCACCGCTACCTCTACCACCCCTTACCTCCACCGTTGCCTCTACCACCCCTTACCTCCACCGTTGCCTCTACCACCCCTTACCTCCACCGCTACCTCTACCACCCCTTACCTCCACCGTTGCCTCTACCACCCCTTACCTCCACCGTTGCCTCTACCACCCCTTACCTCCACCGCTACCTCTACCACCCCTTACCTCCACCGTTGCCTCTACCACCCCTTACCTCCACCGTTGCCTCTACCACCCCTTACCTCCACCGTTGCCTCCACCACCACCTATACCTCCACCATCACCTCCACCTCCACCACCACCTCCACCACCACCACCACCTCCACCACCACCCCTACCTCCACCACCACCTATACCTCCACCACCACCACCTTCACCACCACCTCTACCTCCACCACCCCTACCTCCACCACCACCTCTACCTCCACCATCACCTCCACCTCCACCACCACCTTCACCACCACCTCTACCTCCATCACCTCTACCTCCACCACCACCTCTACCTCCACCACCACCTATACCTCCACCACCACCTCTACCTCCACCACCACCTCCACCACCACCTATACCTCCACCACCACCTCTACCTCCACCACCACCTCTACCTCCACCACCACCTCTACCTCCACCATCACCTCTACCTCCACCTCTACCTTCACCACCACCACCACCTCCACCACCACCCCTACCTCCACCCCTACCTCCACCACCACCTATACCTCTACCTCCACCACCACCTCCACCACCACCTATACCTCCACCACCACCTCTACCTCCACCACCACCTCTACCTCCACCACCACCTCTACCTCCACCATCACCTCTACCTCCACCTCTACCTCCACCACCACCACCATCTCCACCACCACCCCTACCTCCACCCCTACCTCCACCATCACCTCTACCTCCACCTCTACCTCCACCACCACCACCACCACCACCCCTACCTCCACCCCTACCTCCACCACCACCTATACCTCCACCACCTTCACCACCACCTCTACCTCCACCACCACCTCTACCTCCACCATCACCTCTACCTCCACCACCACCTCTACCTCCACCACCACCTTCACCACCACCACCACCTTCACCACCACCTCTACCTCCACCATCACCACCACCTCCAACACCACCTCTACCTCCACCACCACCTTCACCACCACCTCTACCTCCACCACCACCACCTTCACCACCACCTCTACCTCCACCACCACCTCTACCTCCACCACCACCTCTACCTCCACCATCACCTCTACCTCCACCACCACCCCTACCTCCACCACCACCTTCACCACCACCTCTACCTCCACCATCACCTCCACCTCCACCACCACCTCCACCACCACCTATACCTCCACCACCACCTCTACCTCCACCACCACCTCTACCTCCACCACCACCTATACCTCCACCACCACCTCTACCTCCACCACCCCTACCTCCACCACCACCTCTACCTCCACCACCACCTCTACCTCCACCATCACCTCTACCATCACCTCTACCTCCACCACCCCTACCTCCACCACCACCTCTACCTCCACCACCACCTCTACCTCCACCATCACCTCTACCTCCACCACCACCTATACCTCCACCACCACCTCTACCTCCACCACCACCACCACCACCTCTACCTCCACCATCACCTCTACCTCCACCACCCCTACCTCCACCACCACCTCTACCTCCACCATCACCTCTACCTCCACCACCACCTCTACCTCCACCTCCACCACCACCTCCACCTCCACCATCACCACCTTCACTACCACCACCCTTTATAACGCTGTCTCAACTACACTCACCAACACCACGTGTCTACCTGTATCTCCCACAACCATCACAGCCACCACCTGTGTGTGTGTGTGTAGTATAGTTAGTTAGTAGTTTATTGACAAAAGTATAAATACATGGTAGTGAAGCGGTGTTGGCAGGTAGTGAAGCGGTGTTGGCAGGTAGTGAAGCGGTGTTGGCAGGTAGCAAGCTGTGGCGGTGATGTTGATAGTCGTAAGGTAAGTAATGGTGGTGATGATGGTAGTCGTTGTGGGGATTGTAAAGTTGTGGTGTTGGTAGTCGTGATGGTAGCATTGGTGGTGGTATTGGTGTGGCTATGTTGGTGGTAATGGTTGCAGTGCTGTGAGGACGGGGTGTTGCTAGTAGTGGTGGTGATGGTGGTAGTGGTGTGAGGAAGGGGTGTGTGGTGGTAGTGGTGTGAGGAAGGGGTGTGTGGTGGTAGTGGTGTAAGGAAGGGGTGTGTGGTGGTAGTGGTGTGAGGAAGGGGTGTGTGGTGGTAGTGGTGTGAGGAAGGGGTGTGTGGTGGTAGTGGTGTGAGGAAGGGGTGTGTGGTGGTAGTGGTGTGAGGAAGGGGTGTGTGGTGGTAGTGGTGTGAGGAAGGGGTGTGTGGTGGTAGGGTGTGAGGAAGGGGTGTGTGGTGGTAGTGGTGTGAGGAAGGGGTGTGTGGTGGTAGAGGTGTGAGGAAGGGGTGTGTGGTGGTAGGGTGTGAGGAAGGGGTGTGTGGTGGTAGTGGTGTGAGGAAGGGGTGTGTGGTGGTAGTGGTGTGAGGAAGGGGTGTGTGGTGGTAGTGGTGTAAGGAAGGGGTGTGTGGTGGTAGGGTGTGAGGAAGGGGTGTGTGGTGGTAGTGGTGTGAGGAAAGGGTGTGTGGTGGTAGTGGTGTGAGGAAGGGGTGTGTGGTGGTAGTGGTGTGAGGAAGGGGTGTGTGGTGGTAGTGGTGTGAGGAAGGGGTGTGTGGTGGTAGTGGTGTGAGGAAGGGGTGTGTGGTGGTAGTGGTGTGAGGAAGGGGTGTGTGGTGGTAGTGGTGTGAGGAAGGGGTGTGTGGTGGTAGTGGTGTGAGGAAGGGGTGTGTGGTGGTAGTGGTGTGAGGAAGGGGTGTGTGATGGTAGTGGTGTGAGGAAGGGGTGTGTGGTGGTAGTGGTGTGAGGAAGGGGTGTGTGGTGGTAGTGGTGTGAGGAAGGGGTGTGTGGTGGTAGTGGTGTGAGGAAGGGGTGTGTGGCGGTAGTGGTGTAAGGAAGGGGTGTGTGGTGGTAGTGGTGTGAGGAAGGGGTGTGTGGTGGTAGTGGTGTGAGGAAGGGGTGTGTGGTGGTAGTGGTGTGAGGAAGGGGTGTGTGGTGGTAGTGGTGTGAGGAAGGGGTGTGTGGTGGTAGTGGTGTGAGGAAGGGGTGTGTGGTGGTAGTGGTGTGAGGAAGGGGTGTGTGGTGGTAGTGGTGTGAGGAAGGGGTGTGTGGTGGTAGTGGTGTGAGGAAGGGGTGTGTGGTGGTAGTGGTGTGAGGAAAGGGTGTGTGGTGGTAGTGGTGTGAGGAAGGGGTGTGTGGTGGTAGTGGTGTGAGGAAGGGGTGTGTGGTGGTAGTGGTGTAAGGACAGGGTGTTGGAAAACAGATGAGCGCCAACAGGAACTGATACAACACATATCTTGATCCCCGGGCTTAGTCGAGATAATTTGACCAGTGTGTGTGTGTGTGTGTGTGTGTGTGTGTGTGTGACTTGTATATAATACCATTGTATGAACATACTTTGTGGGTTGTAGTTGTTTTTTCTCGGCAAAGTTTTCTGCTGGGGGATTATGGATACAGTCTGTGTGTGAGCTAATATAGCGAGCTTGAGAAGAAAAATCGACCACTATATATATATTCGTTGTTGATATATGGAAACTTAATGATACATGAACTCCCAGCTTCATAAACAACCATGGAAGAAAATATATACTTGAAATTACTCACGTGGAGAAACAGAAAGAAGCGAATGGGTGAAATGCCAAGCTGAAGCATCTACGATATGTTATTTGAAGTTTACTGTGAAGACCAACACTGATCTGCAGCAGTTCCAGATGATCATTGACAGGATCCTTGGAGATAACAGAAGACTAAACACAAAAGACTTTACCAGACGGGGAATAAAAGAAGAAAGGGGTTAGAGGAAATTAATGGCTGGATATGACTTAAGACATTTGTGAATGCATGTCGGGAAGCCTTCATGTAGTGGTACACTAGCACAGACTGCAATAAGTGACACAACCCAACCTCCTAAACCCCTAACCTGTATATCACCCCCAGCTACGACACTCCCAGCCTGCGACACCCACTACCCTACCCTCTACACCCACCAGCGAGGGACACACCTCCTTGCCACCACCATTTTCGTGGCCGAGTCTCTCTAATCTGCGCTAAAAAAAACCCAGATGCTGAACTAATTAGATTATTGCGCTCGTCAACATCCGTCACTCCTGGTGATGGAAGGAGCGAGGGATGGAAGGGGAGGGTAGGGTAGGGAGGAAAGTCTCCATCATGTTTCTCGCCTTCAGGTGGAGGGGAGACGGGGGGTCAGATTCATTTCCATGTGATTCGTGCATCTCTTCAATACCCTGGAGATGGTGAGAATGCCTCTAGGAAGTCTAGGGTCTTCTATCTCTTCCCCAAAGCCTCCCTGTTTCAATCCAAGTAGAAAACCAACAAATTTTTCAACCTAACTTAACATACTAGATCCCTAGGCCAGGATTCTACCCCCCCTCCCTCGCCCCCCCCCCCCCAAAAAAAAAGAAGTGAAATCTGTATCCGATTATCTTCATGACTTTAATCTGCCATGAATTTCAAAGTATTCTCCGGATACTGGGAATATATATTTTAAGGTGAAAGTAAAAGTTTCATGGTAGTTGTGAACCAAAAAAAGTGATACAGTTACTACATGTCCACAACTCGTAAGACTTACACGACGTTGGTGGGACTATGAACCTCTGGAGGGATTGTTTCCTCGAGTAATAATAAGAACAACAACAAATACACAAAACTAATTCAGGACCGTATGATATTAAGATGAACTGAGAACTGTGGTCATGAGTCTTATGTGAGACACCCTCAGCTTATTTCACCTGATGATTAAATACCGTAACAATACCTGGGAGGGTTTGGTTATGTTATTTATTCCATATCAGGTTGTGTTAGATTATGTTATGTTAAGTAAACATGACCTGACCTAAGTTAACCTGACCCAACCGGAGTGACTCAGCACACTTGACCTGACCTGACTTGAGCTTTGACTGTAAGCTGACATTCCCACACCAACAAGACATACGAGCTGGGACAGTGTTGGACATTATAACACCATAACAGTATGCAGCGTTCCCCAGGCCAGGCTTATACAAATTTTCGAGATTTACCAGAAAACAAGAATTTTTTTTCCATTTACAGTGCGAGACTTAGCTGTTACTTCATGATATATATTTAATTGTATTGTCAGAGGAGCTTTCTCGTGAAACACTATACGGCTAACCTAACCTAACCTAGCCTAACTTAATTGGACCTAACATAACATAACAGCCGACCCAGGTAGCGTTAAGGTGTTTATTCATCAGATAAAATAAACTGGGGTGCCTAATCTTCACGTCATCCAAACGTCCCTCAGCCAAGAAGAAGTAAGACATATATAAAAGACTGCCACCAAATTTAAGTCCACTAAATTTTTCAAAGCAGCATACTGATTAACAGCTAGTGATACCTAGAGCAGCTCAAATATGATCTCACCAATATTTCACTTCCGATTTCTTAGACTCTGATATACTCACAAAATTATACTCTTGTGTCTGTTAGAAAGTAACCCCCCCCCCCCCTCCACCCCCTCCACTCGTGACTCGTTTTACAAGTGAGGAAAAATACTGCCCTCAATCTCATGGGAGGGAATAACATTGAGAGAAATTAATAAGAATGAAGTAATAGTTTCAACAGGGTATTATAGGTGTTAAGGCCTTCCTTCCTGGGGTAGAGAAAGAGGTTTGAACCCTCACACCTCCAGAGAGTAAAGTTGGATCATCTGAATATTAGGACCCCCATTCAATTGAGCTTGATAATTAAACACCCTAACCTAACCTAACCTAACCTAACCTAACCTAAACTAAAGCTAACGTAACCTAGCCTAAGCTAACTTAACCTAACCCAACCTGTCGTCACCCCCAAGGTAGTATTAGGGTGTTCAATCTTCAGGTGAAATAAGCTGTGGTGCCTGATATTCTGGTGATCCCTGGAGCTGAACCTCCAGTAAAAAAAACTCGAGGACAACCTTGACATAAGTTAACAAAGGTGGTTTATAATTTTGGTTTTAACTTAAAGGAAATATTAATGCATAAATTAAATAGATAGATAAAATCCTTCATATGCAGTAGAGAACATCCACTGACAGTCAAGAGAGTTAGTTTAGTTTTCAATTAATGATGTTTATTATTATCTTCCCTGAGGCTACCTGTCATACCTGACCACACAGAGAGAGAGAGAGACAAGATGGGTGGATGGGAACACAGACAGACACAGACAGACATAAATATTACTCGATAGATGGCTAGATAGATAGACAAAATAAATATAGAAAAATAGATATAGAAATAAATAAAAAATGACTGAATATAACCACATATATGCAATACACCAATGCAAGAAGCACATAACGTAACACGGACGGAAATAATATTTACGGGTCAGCGGACATTTTTATTTCCCTCGTGGTCTTAGAAACATGCAGTTCATTACCTCCCCAAAAAATGAATTATGCGGCGACGCTCTAAAAAAAGCTTCGGCTGTTTTATAATTAAACGCCAAGTTATGCAAAATTTGATTATGCAAAATTATGCGTAATTACTTTTTCACAGCATGGCGAGATTGAATTAGTGGCATGTAGTGGGCTGTCTCGTGTCTAAGGCGGACTGAGACGTTATCCACACACACACACACACACACACACACACACACACACACACACACACACACACAATTATTATTCGTTTAGTCACTCTAGAAACTCTTATCACTGCGAGATACAACTAAACAAGCTCTGGGTGGAACACATTGCCCCCTGGCCAATGAGGACTACAGATATATCTTGTTATAAATACCCTTTTAGCGAAATATTTTCTTAAAACATTATTGCATTAAAAGTTCCGTTGAGTTTTACTGATAAATAGAATTATATACAGGTAGACTACTTACATAAAACATATAGAGATTGTTATATTTGTTCTATTAATAAAATCTTGGCAACAGTTTTCATCTGGATATTTTAATGGACTGTGGAGTTATAATTATGAGAGTTAAAGTGAAAGCTGTGAAGGTAGGTCACTCGTTTAACTGTTGAGGCTCAAGTTATTAAGAGAACATATACCTCAACCTTCTGCTATATAAACAAATACAAAAAAATACCTTGTGTGGAGGTGGTGGTGGTAGTCTCAGCTCTAGTTTCACTCCTTTTACTTTGGCCATCACACTGTCTTACTGTTTCTTCACCTTGTCTTCTTTGCACCAGTCTCAGCACTGTTAATTGTTTTATGGACGATTGACTGTTACTGTCACTAGCTTCACTCCATCGTCTTGAGAAGTGACATAAAAATATTTCTCATCTGTGTTGACTACAACACAACACAGACACTAGGAGCTACCCTGTAAAGTTGTGTTAGTAGAACAGATCCCTAAAGCTCAACATTTAAGAAGCCTTGGTGTGTCTCACTACCTGAGGTTGGCACCGTTATTCGTATCCAGTACTGGCGGGGCAGGTGTTAGTACAGTACAGTATGGCAGGCAGAGAACATCTAGTATCCTCCCCTGACGCATCAAGGCTCACGGGTCAACAAACCACAAATCTGTGGTTTGTTGACCTGCAATACTGAATATAAAATCAAATTCTATAATGTGCAGATTATATAACTGCAACAAACTGTAAGGTTACGTTAATCAGTTAAACTTCTAAACCGGTAAACTTGCACTTACCTTAATCCTTTCTTAATGCCTCGTGGACGTGGAAGACCCTCAGCCTGTAAAAAAAACAATATTAGATGCAGAATTTACTGATGTTCCTCAAACGGGCTGTTTTGTGAATCATATTTATGTAATGTACCTAACACAATCTTTCTTAAGAACAAAATATGATAGGCTCCCATACTTGGCCTACCAGATTTACTTAGTATTCACTTAAGGCTAAAGTAAACCAATGTAACTCAGCTGTATACTGTACACGTTTGTCACTAATGGTGAAGTCAGTGACGTAAGAAAATTTAGTTGTGGTAAGCTGCTAAAACCCATCAAACCTTCTTAGACTAAAGTCAATGGAACGGAACTAAATTGGGCGAGACATGAGCTCTACACCTGACATGTTAAGGTCACTCTTGAAGAACTAATGTTTACGCTGACCTGGAGCAGGTGTGTAAGTTTACTACCAGCAGTAACACAACCCTGATTTAACACATTTCTCTAAATAGTTTATGAAAAGGATTACTATAATTACACCATCTGCCATTTACCTGTAACATATGGTAGTGATAAGACCAGGTATAACTACAACAATATTAGTTGATGTATTAGATGAGTAAATATTAGAGAGGCAGTTGTTGTTTACATTAGGTAATCTTTGGTGGCAGGTTGTACAATATGAAATAGGATCACTATTTGAAATTGGTTATTACAATTTATTGGTATTTTTTTTAAGCATTCTGAGTTTCCTGCCAAATGTTTCTATTGTTTGTGACGTCAGTAAATGAGAAAGTAATTGTATAATATCATCTCAACCACGTCTCTTATCTCCATTCTTCAACGTCGTCTCTGTATCTTAATTTGTCTCCCTCTTCTCTCAACCACATCTATTTAGCTCACCCACGTCTCTCTATCTCCCTCTTCTCTTAACCACGTCTCTGTACCTCACTCTTCTCTAACTACTGTACATTTTTCTATCTCCCTCTTGTCTCAATCACTTCTCTTTCCTCTCATTCTTGTGTCAACCTTGTCTCTAACTCAACCTCTGCCTTCTTCATGGTAACACTCAGCCCTAGACCCACCACCATTAACAACACGTTGTGTATCTGTGTTCCTCGACGACTCTCTTTTCAGTCATTTTAGGGGAGATTTATGGCCAGATGAATTCACGTGTTGGTATAATAACCTAAGTGGGTTTTTCTCGCCTCTGTTTTGGGTATAAATTGTCTTAGTGTCCTGCGAGGTACAGTAGATCCGACACTTGGGGTCCTTATATATATATAAATATATATATATATATATATATATATATATATATATATATATATATATATATATATATTTATTTATTTATTATTTTGTTATTTTTTTTACGTATATATATTTATTTCGTCACACACCTCGTTATTCCCTTTTCCATTTATTTGCCAGGATAAATGAATTTCCTTACACGTAAACATTATTGAGACTTGTTACTAAGTTACTTATTCATTTAAAATATCATTTGCTGTCTTAAGTAAAACTACCGTAATTGGTCTCGGTTAAACACGGTTCAAAAATTGCACTTAGACAGACGGACAACTAGGGTGAAAAATGGTGTTGTAAAAGATTCATCATGTCGCCAAACAGTTCCGAGTTGATCTGAGACGTTTTGTATGTATGATTGCACGATCATATACAGCAAATATTACTATATGTCTCCCAATTATAAAACCAAGTAAGGTTATAAAATTGATAAGGTTTAGGTGGAGAAGCTGACCACGCTCTGGTGACCATGAAGATCACCACAAAACTCTGGCTGGTGAGGCCCTGAGTGAGCTTCTTGTTTGCTCATGATATTTGTGTCGCGTTGTAATACAAAATGAAGATTAACTAAAATAAAATCTTAAATGAACAAACTCGAGACGTCCACACGTTTTATGAAGTACAGTGTTTCATTACCAGTAACTTCTTTGAGTCGAATGATTTGAGAAAACGGTCGGTAATATATGAGCTCACCTGTTTAAGATGCTAATGAAATAACTCTTGTACTCATAATCTAAATAAAATATTTTCTTAACGAGAGACTTTTGCAGAACTGTGGCAAAAATAATTTTACGCAGGTTTACTCTCAATTATTCATATCAGTTCTCTATTTCAGTTAACAACTCATGACATTTGTTACATGTTAATACGAGTCTGGAAATAAGGAAAATGTTGTTAAATACTGACTGGTTACTTGAGGGAACATCAGACATGTTACACCTCGTTAACTGCTGATTGTCTAATACACGGTGTGTGTTGCCTAAATAACACCTGATTGGCTAATAGAGCGAAGACTTCACATGAGGCTGTCTACTGATTGGTGAAGATAGATACAAGTTTTAAGTCCCTGTTGGCTCAGAACTAATCATGGCTGGTGTTACAAGTAGTCAGAGTTGATAAAATAATATCAGAGGTGGTTTGTGCTGCTCGTATACTGAACTGATCAACAGACAGGGATGTCGTACCATGTCATATACGCCTTATTGGCAAACAGTAAACAAAGTACAACGTTCCTATTAGTTTATTGCCTAATATAAAAAAAAACCTACTTCAGGCCATATTTTCAAATGTGTGTTGACAACGGCAGAAAAATAGAGAATGATAATATATTCGCCTCTCCCGAATAAACATCATAATGACCTGAATCCTACATTAATGCATGCAGAACTATTTGACCTCAACCCTTTAATTCATGATTAATTAATTATATAGCTCATGGATTTGTTTACTCTCCTCAAATAATGCACAGGCTATAATTTGGAAACTAATTTGGTACCCCCGAGTTACAGCCGACGCGAGGAACACTTTGACCACAACAACACAGCCACTGTCTAGGGGGCTTTATTTAATAGGAACTGGTAACTGGCCAATAAAATATGATGACACCAGTACATGGGAACTGGTAACTGGCCGCTAGGATGTAACACCAGTACAAGGGAACTGGTAACTGGCCGCTAGGATGTAACACCAGTACATGGAACTGGGAATAAACCAGTTTACCTTCAGTCCTTTGTATATGAGAAGAATCAACTATCTTCCTTTTTAAAAAATGTTAAGCAACAACAGAAAACAGACACAAACATCAAGGGGAGTCTCAACTAAATGTTCCCACTTTCCACCCTTACACAATTTATCAAGTCTCTTAATTATCTCTTTTAAGTGACTTAGATTAGGTTATGGTACTCTATCATCCAAGATATCACACTCAAGTGACTGAATTGTCGTCCTTACGAGGGAAATTATCGCAGTTAGTGAGGACAATTTTCGTACTTGGTGAGGGAAATTATCCCAATTGAGGTATAGTTATAGTTTGTGTGACCAACTCTCTCCGAATGAAGTCCGCAATCGTTTTAAGGTACTTGTGTGCTTGATTAAGGGGAGCATATAACGTTTAAAGGAGATTTGGAATATATAAGGAATTACGTTCATATATCTTAGGGATTTTAGATTCGTATAACGGTTTCCCTACTTGTGTTTAGAGGGTTTGGGATTGGATTAATGATTCGCTACTTAATTTAAAGAAGTTTTATGGAAGTTCATATTTAAGTTTGGGTATATTTAGGGATGGAGCTCAACAATGCCCTAAACTCTCTCAAGGTTTTAGGTTGTTATCTTCATGGTTGGTCTCGTACCGAGGCATCCTATTATCGTACACGTTATCGTATTCACTGCTTATATTATGGTTTCCCGTAACCTACACTCAAATACTCTAGACTTGTCGTAAAAAGGGTGTTAATATTATCAACAGCGGGACATCAATCCTCAGTTTAGCTTCAGGCTTCAGCTACGTTATGTTTCCAAAGATGATTAAAAGATTGCGGTTGATAAGGACACAGACGACATTAGATTGGGAAAATAACCTACCTGGAGAGTCTTATTTTTCTAGCAAAGTTATACTAAGTCGCTGGGTCAAGTGAGGTCAAGCAAGATTTACTCGGGGCAGCACCGGTCTCATTAGATAAGATTGGGTCATCACGCCAGGTCGAGTCGTGGCATGTTGGGTTAAGGTAGTTTAATTTGGGTTATTTCGGGTTAGGTCAATTCACGCTGATTTATTTCAGAATAGTTAATGCACATCGGGTGAGTGCGGCTCTGGTGGGTTCAACATAAAACAAGTTAGGTCACAATGGGATAAATTAGCTCATATTGGTTTATTTCGTGACGGCCGAGCCGGATCACATCGTCACTTCGGATTAGGTTGGTTTATATTGAGATGGACTTGATTACATAGGTTTATATTAGGTCACCGTGGTACAGGATAGGTCACATCCCACAGTTAGGTTTAGATTTAGTCACGTCGTCAGGTAAGGAACAGAAATTTGGGCTCTGCCCGGGCCAGATTATAGTTAGTCGCGTAAGATTAAGATGGGATTATATATATATATATATATATATATATATATATATATATATATATATATATATATATATATATATATATATATATATATATATATATATATATATATATATATAAGTAGGGGTACATGTGGGGGCGTGAAGGTGCAGGAGCCAGGGGTCCGGTGAGTTAAGGGACACCATCGTGGTACGGTGGAGGACTAAGCAGCATTATTGATGTCCGTCAACGTGTGGAGAGAGCGGGCAGCCAGCAAGGTTTGCCACACCCCGCCTACCACAATCTTGGCTCCGGTGCCACCATGAAAAAAAGATGTGGTGCAGCACCTGCCGGCGCCCGGGGTCTCTGCGCCGGGGCCTCTACTACCCTCCTTGCTCACGTTATATATATGTATAAGCCTTGTAGTCCACACTCTATAAATTGTACAGCATATGGTGGTGAAATATTGACGCCTAGCTCAAGCTTAGCCTGTTGAGCACTTGTTCCTCACCAGCCTGGGGACGTGTGTTTGACCTCCACCATGTACACTCTAACCCACTCATATTTTATGTATATATATATATATATATATATATATATATATATATATATATATATATATATATATATATATATATATATATATATATATATATATATATATATATATATATATATATATATATATATATATATATGAAATAAAATAAAGGCTCCTCAAATAGTATCAACCCACAATATACAAGTACGTCGAATTTATGGAGGCAGTTATACATTTCACAAGGCCCTGGTCAATATAAACACCAATATATTTATATTCTTATAATATAAGCTCAAGAACATTATGTAAGGAAGCAATAAATTTTGTTTCCTTCGACTGTAATATAATTTACTACTAGAATTTTAAGTTAAAATGCGACGCAGGGAGAGTTTTAGCTGTTGTCAGTGGTGAAGAGGGCCACGTAACACCACCTCTTGGTCACCACGTACAGGGATGGGAGACATTCTCCTAGAGTATTGTGATATAAATGACCAAGATGTTTCCTCAAATGGTCAGATGTATGGGGGGATTAAAATCATTCTGAGGTGAAAGATAAACGTTCCTTCCTCTTGTACATTAAGATTATATACATATAGGAAATGTTTACTGCAGCATTGATAGAAGAAATAGAACAAGGAGAAAATTGTCACAGGTATATGACGCACAAAACCTCCTTGGTGCTATGAACTAAGAGGTAAGTATCAACGCTCGCTGGACGCCATAGTATCGCATCTTATCTTAAGCCTGGCTGTGGTTTGTGGTAGAATTTCTAAAAAAAAAAAAACACGACTGGAAGTTTGGTTCGAGGCTTTACACAATCCTCTAGCATTGTTCATGTGATTGATCACCTCATGCAAATTTTTATGGCCGAGGTGCATATGATTATTCTGCGCATTTTCCAAAAAGGTCGATATCACATATATAAAGCTATACGCATTTATGATATATAAAAGTATGACAAATGCCCCCCCCCCCCCCCAGTATATATATGTGCTCACGACTTGATTCACTCTCCCTTGCAAAATCGGGTCAGAAAAAAGTTTTCGGACTATAAAATCCAACCAGCGTGCGATCCCCGGTTTTTCTATCAGCACTTACCATTTAAAATTAACATGATACCCCATTTAGCGTAGTTTGTTATGGTAATGGGCGCAATTTGCTTTCCCCATCCTACAACAAAACCTATCGAAAGCCCAATTTGTTTCAAAAATTGTAGACACCATTCTTGACTAAATAAATATATTTCAATCTATACTTGAATATTAATTAGCCACTGAGTTGGTGTCATAAAATTATGATTCGAATTTATTGAAAATACTGAATATGTTTAAATATTTGGCGTGACAAGTGAACATAGTATTTGTTGTAAAATTTTTATCCCTGTTTTGTGTGAAGCATTCATAAGTGATGACAATATTCTTGTAACAGTAATGTGGTGATAGGCGGCGACCATGTTGGAGCTGCTGTGACCTCCCATGTTGACCCCTCACGCCCAGTTTACTCGATGACCCCTCATGCTAACGCCCGAAGTTGACCCTACATGCTGACCCCAGAGGCTGACCCCTCATGCTATCACCAGAAGCTGACACCTCATGCTGTCGCTAGAGGCTGATCTCCCTGGCAACATCCAAGCGTGACTTTAGAGGACTTACCAAGCTATTTTTAAATGCGATCATATAATGAATGTATATACGTGTGTTAAAATATAATAATACAGTCCTATGGTACGTAATAAGGGGTGAAGTCTCTTTCAGAAGAAAAACTGTACGTCAGGAGTGAGTGAGTAAGGGCGGGCCGCCACCCACCTGACGGAGGAGTGAGACACCCAGGTTCTCCCGAGGGATGATCGATACCAGTAGTCAGATTAACAAAGGAACGTGTATTGATTTTTCCATCTACCTGGCGAACCAAACATATATGTCATCCCCTAATATAAAATATGATGCAGAGTTGGCTGCTAAAATGGCGTCGACACCAAACAGAGACTCTACCATCATCAGGTTCGACTTCCCATCCCAGTTTTGTAACAAAATTAACGTTAGAAATGATTGTTTTACGTCTTGCGTTGTAGATTTGATATGTATCGCTTCTTGATGGTTTATTTCTAGTGAAAATTTTGGGAAGGCTTATTTGTGACAGGTCCCTACGTAAACTAACGTAGCAATTGGTATGGGGGTCAAATTACTATTGGGCCCCAGTCCCTGATGGCTTCTTGTCCTAAGGGCCCTGTTACGAGTTGGGGATTTAGAATATAGTTATACGTCTACCCAGATCCCAACAGGTAACAACAAAAAAAAAAACAAAGACAATCGGACTTAAAAAAGGGTAGACAAAGGATGCGAGTTTTCGTTGTATATAATAAAGTACCATAAATTCCTTAACAAAATATTCAGCTTATAAACTACCCTTAACCAAACTTAACCTAAACACGAACAGTATATACATAGTAATAAAACATAGAACAATAGTGAAGCAATGTGGAGGGGGGAGAGGCAATACAAGATTACAAATACTTAAGTGAGGAGCTGAGATGGCTGACGAGCAAGGCTGAGTATGGTAGAAGACGGTAAATAGTCACTGTGCCGTAGGTTTCCAGGATAGGTGATCCTGTGGTCGCTTCCCAGAGTGAAGTGTGTCCTCTCCTCGAATTGGAGCTGACAAAGTAGACTGAGGCGGAAGTGACGCAACAACCAGGATATGGAGAAGGGAAACCCGGGAGTGGTAACTAAGACGAGCCATACTCGTGTTTCGTCCCTAGATGGCGTTGCTCGTGGTGCTGGGTAGGTAGATGAAGACAATCGGTGGAGGGGTTCGTAACACACCCCCCCTCCAAAGACCTTCGTAGCGCGGGCGCGAAGGAGGTGATCACCTGGTGCGTCTGGAGAGTAGCTGCTACATTTCCACTGGAGCTCGGGATAAGGAGTCTGCAATCAGGTTTTCCACCCCCTTTATGTGCCGGACTTGTAGATTATACGGCTGGGTGAGGAGAGCCCAGCGGAGGATTCGCTGGTTGGAGGTCTTGTTGGTTTGGATGAACGTGAGTGGGTTATGGTCGGTGAAGACCAGGGTTGTTTGTGGGCAAGACTGGAGGTAACATTCAAACTTCTTTATTGCCAACACCAGAGCCAGGGCCTCCTTCTCTATGGTCGAGTAGTTGGTCTGATGTTTTTTCAACTTGGCGGAGTAATATGCCACAGGGTGAAGGACATCAGTGGTTGGGTCGGGTTGTAGGAGCACAGCCCCCACTCCGACACCACTAGCGTCGATTTGCAGATGGAAGGGCAAGGTGTAGTCAGGGGGGTGGACTACAGGCTTACAGGCAAGGAAGGCTTTGAGGCGGTGGAAAGACTGGTCGCACTTCTGGTTCCAGATGTAAGGGACCGCAGAACTGGTAAGGTCTGTGAGGGGTCCGGCCACGCTGGAGAAGTTACTGCAGAACCGACGGTAGTAGCCGCACATCCCCAGGAAGCGCATGAGTTCCTTCCTCGTCCTTGGAGTGGGGAAGGACAAGATGGCTTCAACGTTTGCGTCCTTGGGTCTCACCATACCATGCCCAACGATATGTCCCAGGTAAGTCACCGAGGCCCGGCCAAAAGCAGATTTAGCCAGGTTTATGGTGAATCCAGTCTCTTGCAGTCGTGCAAACAGTATCTCCAAACGCACCAGATGTTCGTCCCAGCTGTCCGACACCACCACCAGGTCATCCAGGTAGGCGAACGTCCCACCTAGGTCTTGAATAAGGTAGTTTATGGCCCTCTGGAATGTGGCCGGAGCATTAGAAAAGCCAAACGCCATAACTAAATATTGAAAAAGACCAAATGGAGTTATAAATGCCGAGATTATTTTTGCCCTATCCGTGAGTCCTACTTGATAATATCCTTTCAACAGGTCTATAGTACTGATAAATTGGGCACAGCCTATGCTGTCTATTATATCTTCAATCAAAGGTAAAGGGTAGGAGTCAGAGACAGTGACCTGGTTCACTTTACGATAATCTGTACAGAAACGAAAGGTGCCATCGGGTTTTGGAATGAGAAGGCAAGGTGAAGCCCAGGGGGAGGTACTAGGCTCAGCTAAGTTATGCTTTAACAAAACATCTACCTCCGTTTTCATGATCTCTTTTTTTTGTGGACTTAGACGATATGCTGATTGCCTAATGGGTTGTACATCATCTGAGATTAGTTTAATATCATGTTTAAGTATATTGCAAAATCCTGGGAGGTCTGATGTGACTTTAGGAAATGTTGATAATAACTTAGTGAGATCTTTTGCTTGAGATGGATTCAGAACAGAAAAATACTCATCCAAATTGTTGAGTATGTGACTGTTAGCAGGGTTCTCTTTAGGTAGAGGGAAGTCTAAATTCTCCAATAGGTCCATGTCATCTGTCTCCGGCCCTGACAAAACCGTATGCAATACAGGTAGGCTTACAGCCTCGGGATGTCTTCCTCTGACTGCCTGGAATGGTAAAGTTTCATGAGATTAATGTGAACAAGTTGTGAATCTTTTCTGCGATCAGGAGTATGGACTATATAGTTGAGAGGAGATAGTTTATTAGCAACTATATAGGGACCAGTAAACTTGCTTTTAAGGGGAGAGCCTGGAATGGGTAGAAAGAGTAACACTTTGTCACCTGGAGAAAATGATCTTTTAACTAATTTAGGTTGGGACTTCACCATTTTCTCTTGGACTTTTTTTAAGTTTGACTGAGCAATGGTTCGGACTTCAGTTAATTTGTCCCGTAAAGTGTCAATGTATTGGGAAACTGTTGCGGGCTTAATAGATGGAGTGTCAAACCACTGCTCCTTTACTATTTTAAGGGGTCCCCTAATTTGTCTCCCATATAGTAACTCGAACGGGGAGAATCCCAATGACTCCTGGGGACATTCCCTGATGGCAAAGAGTAACAAGTCTATGCTTTCATCCCATTCCTTTTGGTGTTCTATACAGTATTTTTTGATCATTGATTTGAAAGTTTGATGGAACCGTTCCAAGCAACCTTGGGATTGTGGGTGGTAAGCCGAAGATGTACAATGGTCCACACTGAGGTCTTTCATCACCTGTTCGAAAAGATTGCTCGTAAAATTGGTGCCCTGATCAGATTGGATCTCTTTAGGAATGCCCACTGAAGTGAAAAGATGCAAAAGATGTTTGATTACGTTTTTTGAAGTGATGCTTTTAAGGGGAAAAGCCTCAGGATAACGTGTACTGGTATCCATAACTGTGAGCAGGAATTGATTTCCCTTCTTAGTCTTTGGTAATGGGCCCACACAATCCACAACAATCTTTTCAAATGGGGTAGAAAATACTGGGATGGGCTTAATGGGAGCTGCTGGTATACTTTCATTTGGTTTTCCTACCATTTGACAAATATGACAAGATTTTAGGTATTGTGACACATCCTTCCTAAGTCCAGGCCAGTAATAGTGTTGGAGGAGCTTTTTATATGTTTTCAGGATTCCCAAATGTCCTGAAATACCATCATGGGCAAGGGCAATTAATGCTGGTCTGACTGAAGCTGGAATTACCACTTGATGTATTTCAGACCACGTGTCTAGATGGGCAAGCTCAGGGGGCCTATAGGCCCTCATCAAAACCCCTTCATGATAATAAAAACACGGAAGGGTGTTAAAATCTTTACCCTCAACTGCTGCATGATGAAGTTTATTCAAAGATGGATCAGATTGTTGGGCTTTAACGAGCTCATCCTTACTAATCGTCTTATTGTACAGATCTTCTGTGGGTAGGAAGATATTGGAGGTGGTTTTAGATGAAGAGGGCCCATTCCGCACACTCTGTGACCGGGTGACAGCACAAGATGGGAAAAGATGAGGAATAGTTTCTTTAAGGTCAGTGGTGGAGTTGACAGGTAAGGGAGAGTCGACTGTCTTTATGTTAGGAACCACTAGATCTCCTACCAAGTCATTACCCAATAATAAATGAATGCCGCACACAGGCATTGGGTCTTTCCTAATGGCTATTTGCACTTCCCCAGTAATCAAGGGACATTGGAGGTGCACTTTAGCTAAAGGATAGGAAGAATGGGACGAGAGATCTGAAATTAGAACACTCTCATTTGTAAATGCGGTAGATATATCAGGAATGACGTTAAACAGGAGGATAGATTGTGCTGCGCCCGTATCACGTAGTATACGAATAGGGAAAGAACGAGACCCCTCTATGATTGAAATTTTTCCCTCATAGGTGAATGAAGAGAAGAGATCCTGATGGGGTCTTTCCACATTGGCATTTGCTATTGGTTTGGATTTGGGATCCAGGGAACTACTTTTAGCAATTCGACACTTTGGGTGTTTACAAGTCTGGATCGTATGGCCTGGGATTTTACAGTAAGAACAAGTAAGCTTGGTTGCATCGGGGGGAGTAGGTGTGGGACCTTTCGACCTACCACTCACGTTCCCAAGGTTATCATCAGAGGAGGACCTAACATGTCGGGAAGTACCACGTTCTCTACTGCCCAGTGACTCCACCAACAAAGCATACGCATCAGCCAGCTCAGCAGCACGCCCTAAATTAACCTCTCCACGCTCCTCCACATGCTTCAAGATGTGAAATGGTATCTTGCTTTTCCACTCCTCCAGGACTACCAAATTTAACAAATCCTGAAATGTGGAGGTCTCTGTAGCCTCTAACCACTTCTTAAAAAACCTAAGCTTTTCTTGAGCAAACTCAACAAATGTGTGTGAAAATGGTTTGGTTAGTTTACGAAACTTCTGCCGGTATCCATCTGGCGTGATAGCATAAGAGGTGAGGATATTCTTTTTTACGTTATCATAGTCATCAGTCTGGTCTAAACAGTTATAAACTCTACGAGCCTTACCATATAATTTAGGAACTAACACTGACACCCACTGGTCCTTTGGCCACTCATTCTTCGCGGCTATTTTCTCAAAAGTCCTAAATGACCCGTCCATATCGGATTCATCAAACCCGGGAACAAGGGAAGAAGCAGTAGCAGGGTTAAAAGCAGCGAGTTTCTCTCTTAATGCCACTTCTTTTGATTTAAACTCCGATGTTAAGGTGACTTCTGTCTCTCTCACCTGTAGTTCTTTCAGTTTAACCGCCTGCACCAACTTGGCCTGTTCCACCCTTTCTTCATGGTCCAACTTGTACTCCAACTTGGCCTGTTCCAACTTGGCCTGTTCCATCCTTTCTTCATGGTCCAACTTGGCCTCCAACTTGGCCTGTTCCAACTTGGCCTGTTCCATCCTTTCTTCAGGGTCCAACTTGGCCTCCTGCTCCAACTTGGCCTGTTCCAACTCGAGTTCTTTCATTTTGATTTGGAACTCGAACCTAGCTCGTTCTAGTTCTAAGGGGTCTATTCGTTGTGTTTCTTCTTGAGGGCTAGCCAGACCTGAGGCAACTTCTGGGTGAGGAGGGGTGGTGGATAGTGGTTGAAGTTTCTTGGACATGGGCGTTAATCTGTCAACAGCGGATTCTTTTAAAACTTCTTGTTGAACCAACACTTCAATCACATGATTTTTTAACATTTCCTTAGTCAGTTGCTGTGAAAATGGGATATTGTAATAGTTGGCTATTTCTTTCCATTCTTTCTTCAGGATATTAACACGTAATTTAGCTACGGAAGGATTTTCAATAAAATCCTGAAGATCAAAACCTGAGGTGGCCATTGTTAATAAAAATAGGATAAATTAACTAATGGTCAAAAGCTAAGATAAGTGGATAACCCTAGAAAATATCACGGCAGTGGATAACCAGAAAGTCCCGGAAACTAACCAAGTTATACCTAGGGAAATTACACTTATGATTATTGTTCTTCCGAGAAGATCCTTAGATAAGGACAAGAGACTTGAAAGAGGTAGGGCGTATTACGGCATTAATATAAAGATCCGGATTAACAACCCTGATATACTTGAAAGAGGTAGGGCGTATTACGGCATTTATATAAAGATCCGGATTAACAGCCCTGAATGAGATAATAAGAACAATAATTGAGGCTTTATAATTATGGGGTCCTGGTAGAGCGGGGCGTCCCAAGATATCACTTCACTCTAAACTAGTAACTATGGAACAGCCTACTCTGGAGTGAGGGTACGGCATTAAACAGATCCGGATTCTTCCCTACACTCGATAAGACTTACCACACGACTGCCACGTGTAATAACAGGTAAGCCTTATGACACTTGGAACCTATTATCCTACGTCTGTCACTCTTACTATACGGTAATACCAATATATGCACACACATATGAAGGAAACTTTAAACCACCGTAAAGCAATTGTAAACAGAAGTGACTGGGAGGGGTAATTAACACTGAGTAACAAGGGAGGAAGGAATATGGTACTTAAGGTCGTGTCCTGTCACGGTCGCCATTTGTTACGAGTTGGGGATTTAGAATATAGTTATACGTCTACCCAGATCCCAACAGGTAACAACAAAAAAAAAACAAAGACAATCGGACTAAAAAAGGGTAGACAAAGGATGCGAGTTTTCGTTGTATATAATAAAGTACCATAAATTCCTTAACAAAATATTCAGCTTATAAACTACCCTTAACCAAACTTAACCTAAACACGAACAGTATATACATAGTAATAAAACATAGAACAATAGTGAAGCAATGTGGAGGGGGGAGAGGCAATACAAGATTACAAATACTTAAGTGAGGAGCTGAGATGGCTGACGAGCAAGGCTGAGTATGGTAGAAGACGGTAAATAGTCACTGTGCCGTAGGTTTCCAGGATAGGTGATCCTGTGGTCGCTTCCCAGAGTGAAGTGTGTCCTCTCCTCGAATTGGAGCTGACAAAGTAGACTGAGGCGGAAGTGACGCAACAACCAGGATATGGAGAAGGGAAACCCGGGAGTGGTAACTAAGACGAGCCATACTCGTGTTTCGTCCCTAGATGGCGTTGCTCGTGGTGCTGGGTAGGTAGATGAAGACAATCGGTGGAGGGGTTCGTAACAGCCCCTAGACCTACAGTGCTGATGGGCCCCAGTCCAAATATATCGGTTGTATTATGTCCTGCAACCGTTTATTGCGCAGAAAAATTAAAGTTTTCAAATACCCGTCAACGCTTCATCTATAGTTAAAAAGTAGAGTCCGTAGTCAATATTTTAACTAAGAGGTAGAGTTAGTAGTCAAACATCAACGCTCATTACCTCGCTGGATATCGTACATATTTGTTGTTCTTCATTACAACGCGGTACATTACTCTGGGACAACAGAGGTAATACTTTTTGTATATAATATATATTCACTAAAGCTACGTTACTGTTGGAGATATTACTTTCACTTAGAGTTTAAGATAATTGCTTTGAGAAAAATATTTGGTTCTAATTTTAAATAAAGAAAGTACTTTATTGGGAGGTGATAAATATACACCAGAAAAATAAAAGAATAATAAAGGACAAACAGTATTGTGAAATATTCGATGAGCGCGTTGTGAATATTACTAGATTGAAAAGGTAATGGAGAGAAGGGGACGAGTATTGGGTTAATCTGATCAGAAATTGATGTAAGGAGTGTGTAGTTGTTAGTGTAAATGGAGGGTGAAGACACCAAGTAAAAGATTTTCAAGTGATTAATTGTAGAGCTTTACTGGTATGGATGAAGACAGAATGTGTTTTGATAAGTAAGTGGAAACAGTCGATGGTCCACTAACATTGAATGCATTTGTGCCGGAGGTCTTGCGTCACAATCATATACTTTTATCTTATAAGAGGCGGCAGTGGTATACAGGTCGACGTAAATAAAAAATAAAAACAAACCCGAATGAAATATAAAAGACAGAAAATAAAGTAACGAGTGAAAGATATCAAGCGT
>CAUDMG010001505.1:97500-124087 GCA_958450375.1 Homarus gammarus
GCTAGTTGTGTATAGAAGTGTTGAAGGGCGTGGCTAGTTGTGTATAGAAGTGTTGAAGGGCGTGGCTAGTTGTGTATAGAAGTGTTGAAGGGCGTGGCTAGTTATGTATAGAAGTGTTGAAGGGCGTGGCTAGTTGTGTATAGAAGTGTTGAGGGGCGTGGCTAGTTATGTATAGAAGTGTTGAAGGGCGTGGCTAGTTGTGTATAGAAGTGTTGAAGGGCGTGGCTAGTTGTGTATAGAAGTGTTGAAGGGCGTGGCTAGTTGTGTATAGAAGTGTTGAAGGGCGTGGCTAGTTATGTATAGAAGTGTTGAAGGGCGTGGCTAGTTGTATATGGAAGTGTTGAAGGGCGTGGCTAGTTGTGTGTAGAAGTGTTGAAGGGCGTGGCTAGTTGTGTATAGAAGTGTTGAAGGGCGTGGCTAGTTGTGTATAGAAGTGTTGAAGGGCGTGGCTAGTTGTGTATAGAAGTGTTGAAGGGCGTGGCTAGTTATGTATAGAAGTGTTGAAGGGCGTGGCTAGTTGTATATGGAAGTGTTGAAGGGCGTGGCTAGTTGTGTATAGAAGTGTTGAAGGGCGTGGCTAGTTGTGTATAGAAGTGTTGAAGGGCGTGGCTAGTTGTGTGTAGAAGTGTTGAAGGGCGTGGCTAGTTGTGTATAGAAGTGTTGAGGGGCGTGGCTAGTTGTGTGTACAAGTGTTGAAGGGCGTGGCTAGTTGTGTATAGAAGTGTTGAAGGGCGTGGCTAGTTGTGTATAGAAGTGTTGAAGGGCGTGGCTAGCTGTGTGTAGAAGTGTTGAGGGGCGTGGCTAGTTGTGTATAGAAGTGTTGAAGGGCGTGGCTAGTTGTGTGTAGAAGTGTTGAAGGGCGTGGCTAGTTGTGTGTAGAAGTGTTGAAGGGCGTGGCTAGTTGTGTGTAGAAGTGTTGAAGGGCGTGGCTAGTTGTGTGTACAAGTGTTGAAGGGCGTGGCTAGTTGTGTATAGAATTGTTGAAGGGCGTGGCTAGTTGTGTGTAGAAGTGTTGAGGGGCGTGGCTAGTTGTGTGTACAAGTGTTGAAGGGCGTGGCTAGTTGTGTATAGAAGTGTTGAAGGGCGTGGCTAGTTGTGTATAGAAGTGTTGAAGGGCGTGGCTAGTTGTGTGTAGAAGTGTTGAAGGGCGTGGCTAGTTGTGTATAGAAGTGTTGAAGGGCGTGGCTAGTTGTGTATAGAGGCGTTGAAGGGCGTGGCTAGTTGTGTATAGAAGTGTTGAAGGGCGTGGCTAGTTGTGTATAGAGGCGTTGAAGGGCGTGGCTAGTTGTGTATAGAAGTGTTGAAGGGCGTGGCTAGTTGTGTATAGAGGCGTTGAAGGGCGTGGCTAGTTGTGTGTAGAAGTGTTGAAGGGCGTGGCTAGTTGTGTGTAGAAGTGTTGAAGGGCGTGGCTAGTTGTGTATAGAAGTGTTGAAGGGCGTGGCTAGTTGTGTATAGAGGCGTTGAAGGGCGTGGCTAGTTGTGTATAGAAGTGTTGAAGGGCGTGGCTAGTTGTGTATAGAGGCGTTGAAGGGCGTGGCTAGTTGTGTATAGAAGTGTTGAAGGGCGTGGCTAGTTGTGTATAGAGGCGTTGAAGGGCGTGGCTAGTTGTGTGTAGAAGTGTTGAAGGGCGTGGCTAGTTGTGTGTAGAAGTGTTGAAGGGCGTGGCTAGTTGTGTGTAGAAGTGTTGAAGGGCGTGGCTAGTTGTGTGTAGAAGTGTTGAAGGGCGTGGCTAGTTGTGTGTAGAAGTGTTGAAGGGCGTGGCTAGTTGTGTGTACAAGTGTTGAAGGGCGTGGCTAGTTGTGTATAGAATTGTTGAAGGGCGTGGCTAGTTGTGTGTAGAAGTGTTGAGGGGCGTGGCTAGTTGTGTGTACAAGTGTTGAAGGGCGTGGCTAGTTGTGTATAGAAGTGTTGAAGGGCGTGGCTAGTTGTGTATAGAAGTGTTGAAGGGCGTGGCTAGTTGTGTGTAGAAGTGTTGAAGGGCGTGGCTAGTTGTGTATAGAAGTGTTGAAGGGCGTGGCTAGTTGTGTATAGAGGCGTTGAAGGGCGTGGCTAGTTGTGTATAGAAGTGTTGAAGGGCGTGGCTAGTTGTGTATAGAGGCGTTGAAGGGCGTGGCTAGTTGTGTATAGAAGTGTTGAAGGGCGTGGCTAGTTGTGTATAGAGGCGTTGAAGGGCGTGGCTAGTTGTGTGTAGAAGTGTTGAAGGGCGTGGCTAGTTGTGTGTAGAAGTGTTGAAGGGCGTGGCTAGTTGTGTATAGAAGTGTTGAAGGGCGTGGCTAGTTGTGTATAGAGGCGTTGAAGGGCGTGGCTAGTTGTGTATAGAAGTGTTGAAGGGCGTGGCTAGTTGTGTATAGAGGCGTTGAAGGGCGTGGCTAGTTGTGTATAGAAGTGTTGAAGGGCGTGGCTAGTTGTGTATAGAGGCGTTGAAGGGCGTGGCTAGTTGTGTGTAGAAGTGTTGAAGGGCGTGGCTAGTTGTGTGTAGAAGTGTTGAAGGGCGTGGCTAGTTGTGTGTAGAAGTGTTGAAGGGCGTGGCTAGTTGTGTGTAGAAGTGTTGAAGGGCGTGGCTAGTTGTGTGTAGAAGTGTTGAAAAGTTATTAAGTGTTGGGAAGATTATGTAAAAGATTGTAATTGGAACAGGTTAAAAATATTGAGAAAGGAAGAGAAGGTGTTGAGATAATATTGAATAATAATATCAAAACTCATAGTGAAAATTAGGGATTATTTTTAGCTCATTACGACCATAACTATTATTAACCATAGGGACAAAAACGGTGAATGAGGGGCAAGACGATAATGTTTCTGGTGCGTGTAAAGACTGATGTTAATTAAGGGTTTAACAACAATCGGGTACTGATGACAGGTAGCCTTAAAGAAAGAGGTGTTTTCGAGATACCGACATGTGTGTTAGTGAATAGAAGAGACTAACTCTGATGATGTTGTTGTTTAATTAGCGTAAAACAATGGTTACATCTACAGTACATGGTGCATTGCCACGAAGAAGACTTACGCAAGGTGTCGTCTCCGTTCACCATAAAGGCTACCCAGCAACGGTAGCTGAGAGCGAAAGTAAGCAAACAATGAGAGGTGGGGACCAAAGAGAAGATGGAGGGATGGGGTGTAGGGGTCACTACAAATGACGATGATGGACATCCAGGAAGTAGCAGAGTGAGAGGAGAGCTGAACGTTGATGGGCCTTTGGTAAAGTAGCTATGTGTTGCTGACGAGTGATGCTTGCATGTGGGAGGCGTCGGAGGTAAAATAGATTTGAGGTATTTTATAAAAGGTGAACACCATAACAGAACACATCGTTACAATGGTGAGAATTAATAACAAAAAAATGAATGAAAACATGTGTTAGTGTTTTCTCTCTTGTTTCCGGCTACCTGACTTGTAAGACATGGGCAAGGACATTGATCGATTACTTATGTTTATAAATAGATTTTGGTATATGAATGTAGCAGTTGTGGATCGACGCCGCTGCTGGATAAAAAAATAGCCTACTGACTATCAGGTAACATAAAACCTTTATACACACTGTGACTCCATTACGTGATAACAATACCCCAATAAAATCTAATTAATAATTTACCACCCGTTCATGATACCTGTACGACAATTGGTCAACCTCCCAGGATGCAATTTAGCAGGGAGGGTGTGATTTAAGCATTGCAGCCAATGATTTGTGCAGTTTGAGACTTAACATTGAATCAAAAGACATTTCTTGGATTCGCCATCGGCAATATTGTTATTAACACTAATATTCAATAAAGGAGAATTAAATAAACCGATAAAATTAAACAGAGAACTATTAGTGTTGACTTAATGAAGAGGAAGGTGCAAGAGCTCTGCAAGAGAGTGTGATATATTCTTCCAGGATTCATTTGTGGGTTAACTGGAGCTATTGGTATTATTTTTCCTTAAGATTTCAACACAAAAATGATTACGAAAAATGTTGATAATATGACCAAACATAAAACAGAGAAAGTTTCACAATACTCAATGTTTGTGGACAGATAAACAAATATTGATAATGAATATGATGCTCGAGGAGGAGAGCGGCACTTGGCCTTGCAATACTCGATCACGAATTCTGTATTTTAGATTTACTTTTATGCTAAAGGTACTGTTGTTCAAGATATTCTCACTTTCATATGAGTGATGAACAATTACCCAGCATCCTCACCTTATCAACGTTGTGAAACACAATTATAGAATACACAATATACATACAGTCGTTTTTAGCCTCTGTCATGATCAACACAACAGCAAAGAAGAATCAGATATTAAAATATAGACGCTCTAGTTTCCATTATTAATATATTCCAAACTACAAGACCTGTAGCATTAAATGTATAGTATAACGGTTTGTAGAATACACCGACTCACTGATGTAGGAGAGTTCAGAGCACATCGGAAATAAACATATTGTTGTTAGTAACTAATTAAAAAATTCTAGAGATGAAGTTAGTGGGAAGAAGACGGTGAATCCACAAGGTAACGCTGACTGTATGTAGAAACGGCTTGTTCGTGGAGGGCATGAATCTATGAAACGAATATCAAAGCTTACATCTGAAACTGACAGCTGATACAGTAGCCTACAGTGCTGAATGTGTGTGTGTGTGTGTGTGTGTGTGTGTGTGTGTGTGTGTGTGTGTGTGTGTGTGTGTGTGTGTGTGTGTGTGTGTGTGTGTGTGGGTGTGTGTGTGTCTGTGTACGTGTGCGTGCAGAGAGAGTACAGGTGGCAGGTACCGAGCACCTCCAGATTTATAATCTGGAGGTGCTCGTAAACCACTTATCGCAATACAAAACATGAATGAAATATTCAGGAGTAAAGAGTTCCCAGCGGAGTGAGACACACAGAGAACTGCACCTCGGCGAGGCAAGATCTTTTCTGCTCCCGAGGTACTGCGTGAACTTGACGATGTTGACCTGTGACCAGGCGAAGGTCGTAAGACTGTACCCAGTCACAGGCCCTTCGCGCAATCAACTAAACCCTTCGCCCAAGCAACTAAACCTCCTTGTCCTTAGGAAGTTTTTTGGCTCCTTAGAAATCAGGGGGGGGGGGGTGACAAGGGTGGTCCGCAGACCAGTGAGTGGTAGCCTCATGGTCACCTTCGCGGAATGGGGACAGGCCCAGCAATTAGCCAACATAACAGAAATCAACGGGATTCAGATACATGTGCGAGCTCACCCAGTAAACAACTTGGTGTTGGGCGTCATCTCCCACACCGAGGTACAACACCTTGAAGAAGAACTAGCTGAGCTGATCGGAGACCAGCTCACAATAGTGCGGAAGCTGACTAGTGGAGTAGCACTGGTTAACTACCCCACGAAGATACCAAGCACCGTTTTGCTGGGATGGGAGAACATCTCAGTAAGACCGTATGAAAGAAGACCAACAAGATGTTACAAATGCCAGAGGTACGGCCATCTGGCGGGGAAGCGTCGTGCTCGGGAGGTCTGTCGCAGATGCGGAACACCCGGGCACCAGGACACCAACTGCTCGGCGGCCGACAAGAAATGCTCAGCTTGTGGTGTCCCTCACTTCTCCTCCGACCGGGAGTGTCCCAAGTGGAGGGAGGAGTGTAGGGTGGCTAAGCTGCGAACCAAGGAAAAACTGAGCTACAAGGAGGCTCTCCTTGTAGTGAAGACCGAAGAAAAGAAGAATCAAGACCCCAACAAGACCGAAGAAAAGAAGTACGAGAATTATTTACCAGTTACCAAGAAACAAGAACACCACGAGACCCCAGGGGCAGAACCCCACCTGACCACTCTCACCCCCTCCGCCCTCTTCCACATCTACGAACACCTCTGGCAAGATGACGACACAAAACAGGACCCAAACACTTCCGAATGGACAGACCAAGAGAGTAAGGAGAGCAAGAAGAGGAGGAAAAGGAAGAAAAGATCAACTTCAAGCTAACAAGAATACCAAGAGGGAAGACCAAGATAGTTCTTTGCCCAACCCAACAAGCACCTGACGTTTGACCTGACGCTCACCCGATTCTGAGACCGGCCACCTCCTCGCCGCGCCCAGATTAGTGGCTGCTACTTCCAACTTAAACCCAAAATAACGCAAGCGGTGTTTAGCCACTGCACCTTTCCTCTCCTTCTCAAATTCACTTCAATCTTCCCTTTATCCTTCTCCTGAACCTCTTTCCCCCCTGTCACTTGCCTTTGCTCAGTTCAGAGGGAGAGTGGAGGGGCAAGACGTTGAGAGTGCCAAGGGTATGCCTGTGTGGGTAAAATATTCACCATTTTTGAAACACTAAAAAATATTCACGTCTCTTTAGTTTGAGAGGGACCAAGATTAACGCAGGTTTCAGTTTGTTTTTACACATCGATCTGGATAATGTGTGTGTATTTGATTTCATGACATGTACTTTCTCTATTCTAGCTTTGTGATGTTAGTAAGGAGTAACAAAAGAAACCTCAATGCGGTTAAAAATCATCTTTGGTCACAGCTGTAACTCTCGGCCCTGTTATTACAGTTCTCTTTATATCCGGGTCACCAGAACCACTGTAAGAACTATCCATTCAACTTCATCTTACTTCTTACACAAACACGTTTTTTTTATCTAAGATAATGACCTTAGTGCCAGCTCAACTCCTAATTAAACATTCATCCATGTATTCTTCCGTCTAGGAAACACTTGAGCCTTCATCCGGTCTCATCACCCCCGCTATCATCAGATTAGACTTTCAATTCGTGAAAACTTACCATTAACTGTGGTACCTCGCCAGTCTTCAACCATGGTATACTTTCATCTTACACACTAGCATAAGAGAGCGAGCAGATGTGGTGGAAAGTTATTAATCAACGTGGCCTCAACAACGTGTAATTTGTTCGGCACAAGATACCAGAGGTATCATATCGTAATCTTCTGGCCGGAACAATAGGCTGCTTTTCTGGTGTCCTTTACTAAGGGTTCACTGCTAGGCTCGCCCGTTCACAACTCGTGGCTGTCTGGTCAGTATTATGAGGCATTTGAGCAGCTAAATACGTCCACCTTTGACTGGCAGAACTAATGAGGGATCGCACAGGGTCCCTAACAAGCAAGGCACACTGGCCACTTGTTGATCGCTGCCCCGTGTGATCATATGAACAAAAGCAAAGGCTGTTGCTCTCTCAACTATTGTTGTGAATCTCGTAATTAGCTGCGGATTTCTCAAGTTTATCTCTGATCTCCGAGTTTGTATCACCCACCTATTAGCTTTATATCACCCACCTCTTAGCCTTATATCACCCACCTATTAGCTTTATATCACCCACCTCTTAGCTTTATATCACCCACCTCTTAGCTTTATAACACCCACCTCTTAGCTTTTTATAACTAACCTACAATTTTTTTCAGCCAATTTTCAGTTTAATTTTAATCCACTACAAAGTATTGCATAAAACTATATTGCCCCCCTAAAAGCTTGTCACCCACCTACAGATTTAAAACACCCACCAACAACTCGATATTGGCCACGTATAGTAAGCTTATAGCAACTCCATGTTTGTATTACCCACGTATAAGGCCATTTCGCTTCGCCTATAAATCACGGGGTAAAATAACAATAATGAAGAGTTAACCAGTTACTCGAGTTATCCTCCTCTCCCTCACGTGAATCCAGATAATCATAATTTGTGTTCCTTTATTGGACGAAAGTTTAGAAAAAATACCCAATAAAAAACTATTGATTCATTATATATGTCTTGTCATTCATGTCATCTCTTGTCATTCATATCATATTGTGATCATATTATTAACTGAACGATTCAAAATACTCCTAAATTATGATGTCTTCGTTCCTATCAAGCTTGTATCTCCAGTGTGTCAACCCTTCGTGTGCTGTACCAATTTTGTGATATTTTTGCATCCAGAGACTTCACGACTATTGTCTCAACTGCTTAGTTTGCACTTTAAGACCTCATGTGATGGTGACTCAGGAGTTAATAGTATTTCGTAAATCCCAAGATAACAACAAAGATATTACAACTATTCATATTATCATCAGTTATTATCACTATTGTTACACATAAAAATCAAGCGGAGTTATCTAGAAACACTCGTGCGCACACACACACATACTGTAAATGCACACACGCGCGTTCACGACCCCTGCAACTGACAGCATCATTCTCTTTGGTGTTCTCCCCTCGCGATTGAAAATCATGCATTTAAATACTGTTAAACACTGAGCGTCATTGAAGTAATGTCAGCAGGACCAACGTTCTCTCTGAGGGAGTAAGTGCCTACTGTGTGTGTGTGTGTGTGTGTGTGTGGTGGAGTTGAAGAGAAGTAGTGGCGGGGGTTGGGAAGGGTAGTGGAGATGGCTGAGGAGAGGTAGTAGTGAGGGTTGAGGAGGGGTAGTGGAGGGGGTTGAAGAAGGGTAGTGGAGGGGGTTGAGGAGGGGTAGTGGAGGGGGTTGAGGAAGGGTAGTGGAGGGGGTTGAGGAGGGGTAGTGGAGGGGGATGAGGAAGGGTAGTGGAGGGGGTTGAGGAGGGGTTGTGGAGGGGGTTGAGGAGAGGTAGTGGAGGTGGTTGAGGAGAGGAATGGTGGGGCTTAGGAGGGGTAGTTCTGGTTACTTAGGAGCGGTAGTGGCGGGGGCTGATAAGGAGGGGTGGTGAGGGGGCTGAGCGTGCATTTGTGTAAGAGTATGTGTGAGCCGGGAGTGGGGTGATTCAGCCAGGAAGCTGGGTGAGAGGGTGGACAAATGGGTGGGTGCCTACTACTGCTTTGTGGTCACACACTTCAGTGAAAGGTTATATGAGACCCTTAAAACATCCATATATGAGATAGGGTAGGCTGTGCCGACAGACAGAGCGAACAGCCAACCAGAAACCACCCACAAGAACCAACACAGGTCAACCGAGGTCAAGCAAGTGGCCTATGCTGATGACATTACAGGAGCAGGGAACGTGGAGTGCTTCAAAAGGTGGTGGGACCTGGTAACATCACGAGGTCCACAAACAGGGTACCACCCAAACGCCAGCAAGTCCTTCCTCATTGTGAAGCCAGAACACTATGAACGGGCAATGGAGGTGTTGGGCGGTAGTGAGGTGAAAATAACAAAGGACGGTCAAAGACATTTAGGTGCGGTAATTGGCACAAATGACTTCAAGACCGAGTACATGACGGGAAAGGTAAATGAGTGGGTGAAGGAAATTGAAGATCTGTCTGATATTGTTAAAACAGAGCCACATGCGGGTTTTGCGGCATTCACCCATGTAGTCAAGCTTCGCTGAAATTACCTGATGCGATCTATCCCTAATATCAGACCCCTCCTCTACCCTCTGGAAGAAGCTATCAGCTCCATTTTTATTTCAAAATTAGTGAAACACTTTCACTTAACCCCAGCAGAAAGATCACTCCTTGCACTACCACCGAGACTGGGAGGAATGGGAGTGACCAATCCAGAGGAGCTTGCTGCCACTGAACATCAGAACTCAGTCAAGCTCACGGCAGCCCTCACTGAGCACATAATAGCTCAGAAAGCAACATGTGAGGTGGATACCAACGAATTAAACAAGATTCGACGGTCCATTACGACAGATCGACAGCACACCCAAAGTGATAAACTGCAACGATTGATGCTGCAATTGCCAGCGAACTCGAAAAAAAAAGAAGTAACTATAGCACAGGAGGTGAGCGCCTCGAACTGGCTAACAACGTTACCGATAAGGGCAAAAGGTTTCAGCCTTAATAAACAAGAATTCACAGATGCCATTGCTCTAAGGTACGGTAGACCAGTAGGTTTGCCCTTCCAATGTGTGTGTGGCTCATCCTACGACATTGACCACGTCACGGTGTGTAAGAAAAAGGTCATTTTTCATTTAGATAATAAACAAATGTTTCTTAAAGATAATGCAGTCATTAAATAATGTGAGACGTGTATCTGGTGTGGGTCAGGTACGCTGGGGAAGGAGGGACAGTGACGTGTTGTGAGCTTCCCTCCGCCGTTATTTACGTCTTGCCAAATTTGCCGTAAGTTTGTGATAATAGAGTGTGATAATTTGGCTTGTTTTTCAGTATTTTATTATTACTAATATTATTAGTTACACAATTTTTTCTCTAAGTGGACTACTGCTCGTCCAAGACTACCTAGCTAGGCACCTCCGCCTGTGGCACTCGGCCTCCCATCCGTAATACAGGCGCAGTAGACGCATTTATTTATTTATTTATTTATTTATTTATTTATTTGTTTATTTATTTATTTTTTTACAGGGATTAGCCCACCCGAGCACAGGTCACTGACCTACATCGAGCCTGGGGGCGCGAAAACGTAATAATAAGCACAATAATAATAATAATAAATAGTTCAAAGTAATTAAAATTTATAATAAATACAAAATTAAAAAAATAAATAATAATAACACTGATAACAATAATAATAAAGAACCACAAAGTTATAAAAAATTATAAATAGATCAATAGTGAGAAGCGATATATGTACAGTATGTTGTGTTGTCAAAGAAAGAGAAACAATTGAGACCCTACAATTGCGTGTAAATGAGGCAGAAAGTCCGATCAGCAACCTGGGACTTGGTCACAATATTCGTGATGCCATATGGCAGCAGGGTCTACCATTAGACAACACATTATGCTTCAAATATCTTCCCAGGCGGTAGTACCTCCCTGTTTGGTAGCTGCCTACTACCTGTAGGGTAATTTGTAATACATAAAAAAAAAACGCGTCTTATTTGCCGGCCAATACGGTATACTACTGCAGATGGTTGGGGTAATAGACAATACAGTACTAAATGCTGTAGGTATGTGGTGACAAGTACACTCACGCGCCATGTACAGTATAGCTATGTGGTGAATAAAACTGTCACACACCTGCATGGGGTAGTTTATACAAAAGAGGGTACAGCTATTATCTTTTGGGTGAGAAATATTGGTTTTATGTAAATCTGTCTGGACATTTACTAGAACCGAATAAACCTGACCTAACCAACCAAAGAAACCAACCTAACGTTACCTAATTTCCTAGCCGGGGGTCCCCCCCTGTCATATTAAACAAAGTATTTAGCCAATCGTAGCGCTCTTACGGTAAAATAGCGTTATTAAGAACTTAGCCGGTCACGGCAAAATATCCACAACATTTATTTTTACAAAATTCGCTCATTTGCCAAAAATATGAAGGTCAGATTTCAGTAAAACACACCTCAATACACCCCCCAACACACCTCAATACACCCCCCAACACACCTCAATACACTCCCCAACACACCTCAATACACTCCCCAACACACCTCAATACACTCCCCAACACACCTTCAGTACTCACCCAACTTGTGCAGATGACACCGATGACGTCACAGCCTAGCATCCCGTGGCCAGCTACAACACTTATCATAAGAAAATATCACATGAAATGTTTCCTAATGTTGTAAAGTACTGGTAATTATGTTGTAAAGTACTGGTAATTGTGTTGTAAAGTACTGGTAATTATGTTGTAAAGTACTGGTAATTAAATCAAGGCCCAATAAGTTGTGGAACACGAGGACAGTTCTCAAGACTAGATCACGCCACTGCTGAATGACAGTTTGCTTTGTTTCTTTACAATTCTAAAGTCTTTTCGTCTTCTATATTTTGTTTCATTGAATTTTATATTTTCAGTTTTTAAGTCTAAATACTGAAACAGCCACACAAGTTAAATTAGTGAGGACTTATGAATAATATTAGTGTAAGAGGTTGAGGCCGCCTGTGTGGACACGAGACACTACCACATGTATTAATGTTCAACAATAGGTAACTCTCCTCTCCTACTGATGGATGATAAAAATAGATATATAATTTTATATGATTTTATCTGAATTAAAATGCTTAAGTTTCGTTGAGAAATAATATTTTACGTATCAGTCGATCAAATCAAGAACTTACATTAAGTCGTTGCGCTTAAAGCCTTTGGTAGCTAAAGCGCAGTAATAGTTTATATAAACTTTTCAATTTAGAGAAAAGTGATTTTATTGTGTAATAGGCCTTTCAACACCTCAGGTCTTTAATTAAGCCGGGGGCAGGAAAGTTTTTGGTTTGATCGCCTGCTCCGTAGCTTCCACAAAAAGCATTAAAATAAATGTAATTATTTATTTCTTAATGAAATGTTAAACATTTGAAATGAGATAAAATTCTATATAATTATAAATATATTATTTATCTTCCTTGTGTTAGAGGAAATTTTCTCAATTTAATAAAGAGATTTATTATATTCCCCTGAAGGGTTTAGGGCCGTAGCCTCCTCACACCCTGGCGGACGATGTTCAAGAGCAACAAGAAATTTATCTATAATCATTTAGAAAAATAACTTTTGTGGCCGTTTCAGTGTCCAGACATATAAAGTGACTCTCTGTGTAATCTTTACAAACAAAATTCATTCGACAAAGTGACTTGGAAACACTTTAAACAAGCAAAATAAAGTGTCATTAGGAAGTAACCATACTAGGCTTCTCATTGGCCAGTGTGGCGTCTTTAAAGGGACTGGGTAAGTTGACGGGTTTTGTCATTAGCTATGATCAAAATTATTATTATTAGTAGTAGTAGTAGTAATAGATAGTAGTAGTTATTGCTACGAACCCTGGTTACAGAGGTCGTCCATATTACCACTGGCTGGCCCACCGATCTCAGTACGGATCTTATTAAAAATTGGCACTTAAATTTTATTGCCAAATTTGTCAACAGTAATTTTTTATGCTGATTCTAAGTATGCAACTCACTTTTGGGGGAAATAAATATTGAACATTTTATTGGGGTTTGTTTGCAGGAACTGTCTGTGTCTGTTGTTGAATGAAGACAATAAGTGGTGACCTACAGTCATTGTTTTCGTTAAGCAAAACTGATGCCTTGCACAAGATGCATAGAAACAACAAACAGGCCGGTACTTATGGGCAGCGTCACTAAGGGCAAAAGGTGTACCAGCTTATGTTAAGTAGGATTGACCAGCACTTTTTTTTTCTTTTTTTCTTTTTATGGGTATTAGCCCACCCGGGCACAGGTCACTGACCCACATCGGGGCCTGGGGGGCGAAAATGTAATAATAATAATAATAATAATAATAATAATAATAATAATAATAATAATAATAATAAATAATAGTCATAATAATTCATAATAAATAAAATTTATGATAAAACAAACAAAAATAAAATAATAAAATAATGATAATAATACAGTAACTGTAATAATAATAATAATAATAATATTAATAATAAAGAACTATAAACACAAAAATGAAAAAAAAGATCAAAAGTTAGAAACGATATATGTACAGTATGATGTGTTGTCAACGGTAAGAGAAACAATTGAGACCCTGCAGTTGTGTGTAAATGAAGCAGAAAGTCAGATCAACAACCTGGGACTTAGTCACAATTTTCATGATGCCATATGGCAGCAGGGTCTACCATTAGACAACACATTATGCTTCCAATATCTTCCCAGGCAGTAGTACCTCCCTGTTTGGTAGCTGCCTACTACATACTACCACAAATAAAACATTCCCGCAAAACATGAGTTTCACATTTAAAATCAGCACGAAAAACTGTATCTTTAACGCAAGTTTAAAAAATTTGGAACACCGTCCAAATGTTTAATAAGACCCCAAACAACAGGCCCACCAGGTCACAGAAACACACTTGTGAACTGTAGTCTCCTTTAATAATCACTAGATCTTCACAGATCCATCCCTGGATGGGGTATCTACTGCCACACGTGCAACATCTGTGAACGACCCTGCCCGTCCCGTATCGGCTTCTCTAGTCACCTCAGAGCCCACCAACGAAGGTGACATCCTTCATAACTCATATTATTTTATCATTGCTGGATGATCGTCATAATTGATTCCGAGTGACAACAAAGTAGTATTTCACACACTGGGCGGAAACGATCGACTCTCTTCTAAACAGCTCTCTACCACTAATATACCTCCCTCATCGGACGATCTTAGAACACCCAGGCCTTGCAAGTCTAAACAAGACACGCCTGAGGAGCTCTAGAACGTTCTACTCTGATCGAGGCTTATAAGTAAGTAAATCACAAAAAACTAGTGCAATACATTCTAGAAACTAATTACATAAGAATATGTCAATAAATACAAGAAATCTCCTAAAACCTGCCAAACTAACTGCTGCTTGGAATAGAAAATAATCAAAACACTTAGTTCACAAAATTAGGACTCGACATAATATAGTTTTTCATACCTCATCATTCTCGATGGCTCGCTTTAACATTTCCTCATTCACTATACAGTATCGTATAAGCCCAGATCGTTATATATAGCCATTATAATTCATTAATTTTAATATTTTTTGGTATAATTTGAATGGAAAATGCTACTTTATACATTATTATCAACAGTGCCCTCTTAAATGCAAGTCATACCAAACAAATGCAACTTACAATTGCTTCAGCCAGTGTAAGCTCGTATTAATACAGACATCAGGACAACTGGGAATTGCAAAGATTCGTCTTTGGTGTAGAACTCAAAATTTCATACGTTGTGAATCATTCGGTGACAATGTACACATATTATGTGGGCTACAAACATGTATAGTGGAAGTATAGAGTTACAGTGCACATCCCCATGTTGTTGACGGCGAGGGAATAAGTGAAAAAAGAAATTGAAATTACCCTGATTAATACTTTCTTACACTTTCTCCCATTATTGTATAAGCATACTCTTTCCCCATTCACGAAGTGGTTGCATTGGAGGGGTTTATTATTATTATTATTATTATTATTATTATTATTATTATTATTATTATTAGTAGTAGTAGTAGTAGTAGTAGTAGTAGTAGTAGTAGTTGGCAATAATACCACATCTATTTTGTCAGAGGACACACACAAAGGCTAAGCACAAAGAAAATGTGGCAGCAATGAAGAGAAGATTGACAATGTGGCAGACTGGGGCCCTAGATGATCTCCTATGTGAAGCAAGAACACTGCAGGAGAGACTAAAATTTACGGGTGACGGCAAGCAAAACACCGATGACGTGGCAAGAAAATTTGGAAACAAAATGCGAGTGGGAAAAGTGTCTCTCGCGGTAAGATCTCTCACACAGGAATCCTCCGGTGGAGTGATGCCAATAAACAGAGAGACATTAAAACTATTGAAAGAGAAACATCCCCCTGCAAGCGAAGACGAAGGCATCAGGTTCCAGGGTGACTATATCCCACCAAATGCTGCCCTGTTCGAGAAAATAACAGGAGAAATGGTGTGGAAAAAGGCACTGAAGACTCGAGGAGGAGCCGGCCCTTCAGGTCTGGATGCAAACGGTTGGAGAGTCATCCTCAGCACAAACAAGTTTGGCCCTGTAGCAAGCGATCTCTGCACTGCCATTGCCGCCCTTGCAAGAAAGCTTGCATCCTCTTACTGCCATCACCTCCAGGCCCTGACGGCCTGCCGCCTTATTCCTCTGGAAAAGAAACCAGGATGTAGACCTATAGGGGTGGGAGAAGTGCTGAGGCGGATTATCGGAAAGTGCATAATGGAGGTGGTAAAGGATGATGTCAGGGCAGCAGCAGGGAACCTACAAGTGTGTGCTGGCCACCAGGCTGGTGGGGAGGCGGCCATTCACGCCATGAGATTGATATTTGAGCAGCGTGATTGTGAGGCCGTTCTCCTGGTGGATGCTTCAAACGCATTCAACAAGGCTGCACTGCACAACATCAAGATCAAGTGTCCAAGTTTTGCGATGTATGTTGAAAATTCGTATAGGAATCCTTCAGACCTCTACATAGTAAATAACAAGGCTCTACGAGGTGATACCATCCTACAGTCGACCGAGGGAACAACACAGGGGGACCCCGTTGCAATGGCAATGTATGTATGCAATTGGCCTATCAGTGCTCCAACAAGAAATAAAATTTGAAACAACTGGGGTCAAACAAGTGGCATATGCTGATGACCTTACAGGAGCAGGAAAAGTGGAGTGCATCAAAAAGTGGTGGGACTTGGTAACATCGCGAGGTCCACAAATAGGGTACCACCCAAACGCCAGCAAGTCCTTCCTCATCGTGAAGCCAGAACATTATGAACGGGCATTGGAGTTTTTTGGCGGAAGTGAGGTCAAAATAACTAAGGACGGCCAAAGACATCTTGGCGCAGTAATTGGCACTACGGACTTCAAGACCGAGTACGTGGCGGGAAAGGTGAATGAGTGGGTTAGTGAAATCCAAGCTCTGTCTGAGATTGCTAACACAGAGCCACATGCAGCCTTTGCAGCATTCACCCATGGAGTCAAGCATCGCTGGAACTACCTGATGCGTACCATCCCTGAGATCGGACCCCTCCTCCACCCTCTGGAAGAAGCTATCAGTGTCAAGTTCATTCCCAAACTAGTGAAACACCCTGACTTAACCCCAGCAGAAAGAGCACTTCTTGCACTTCTGCCAAGACTGGGAGGGATGGGACTAACTAATCCAGAGGAGATTGCTGACACTGAACACCAAAATTCACTTAAGCTCACGGCAGCCCTCACGGACCACATAATAGCCCAGAATGCCACAGGGGAAGTGGATACCAGCGAAGTAAATAAGATTCGTAGGTCCATTACGACAGATCGACAGCACTGCCAAAATGAAAAGTTGCAGCAACGATTGCTGCAGGTTCCAGAAAATTTGACAAAAAAAGTAGCTATAGCGCAGGAGGTGGGCGCCTCGAACTGGTTAACTACGTTACCGATAAGGGCAAATGGTTTCAGTCTTAATAAACAAGAATTTACAGATGCCATTGCTCTAAGGTACGGTTGGCCAGTAGAAGGTTTGCCCTCCCAATGCGTGTGTGGCTCTTCCTATGATGGCGATCACGCCATGGTCTGCAAGAAGGGGGGCTTCATATGCATGAGGCATGACGAGGTAAGGGATCTTACAGCAAATATGTTGAAGGAAATCTGCCGGGACGTCATGGTAGAACCGACCCTCCTTCCATTGGATGGCGAGATCTTCCAACACAGGACTTCAAACACATCTAACGAAGCCCGTGTGGACGTCAGCGCTCGAGGATTCTGGACGCGGGGACAGCGAGCTTTCTTCCACATCAGGATTTTTGATCCCATGGCCGCATGTCACCGTAACCTAGCTCTCGATGCTGCACATAGGAGGAACGAGAACGACAAGAGAAGGGCATATGGGGAGAGAATTCAAAACGTTGATCAAGGCAGCTTCACTCCTCTAGTGTTCACAACCTCTGGTGGGATGGGCCCAAGTGCAAGATGTTTCTACGCCAGACTCGCGGAGTTAATCTCCGAACAGAAGCAGCAGCCCAGAAGTTATGTTACAGCCTGGATGAGATGTCGACTGTCTTTCTCTCTCCTTCGGTCGGCTTTGCTTTGCCTCAGGGGAACGAGAGCTTCTGCCCCTACTCCGACAACTGCTGCAGATATTAACTATGAGGCGACAGTCACTGAATGCCGCATAGATCTGCGGCTCAACTAATTTAACACAGATAGGATAGCTTCTTATGTATTAGGATATTTAATATTAAGGTAAATAAATGGTGGCGAAGGTGTGGCTATTGGGGGAGGCTGGAGGCCACTGTAAAAAAAAAAAAATTAGTTGTGGTAGTAATTGTGGTAGTTGTTGTGGTAGTGGTCGTGTTAGTGGTTGCGGTAGTAGATGTGGTCGTGGGGGTGGCTGTGATAGTTTTTGTAATTGTGGTAGAGGTTGTGGTAGCTGTTTTTGTTGTGGTTGTAGTAGTGGTTGTAGTTGTGGTAGTGTTAATAGTATTGTTAATGTAAATAATAATGGTGGAATTAGTGATGAGCTGACAGTAGTCATGTTAATCTGACCGTAGAAAAAAAGTTAATCTGAACTTAGAAAGAATTTTAATCTGACTGTAGAAGTAGTGTTAATCTTACCGTATAACTTTTTTTAATCTGACCGTACTATTAAAGTGCTGTAGGTGTAACACTGGTGAGGAGGATTACGGTACAGTGGTGAGGGATTACGGTACACTGGTGAGGTGGATTACGGTACACTGGTGAGGTGGATTACGGTACACTGGTGAGGAGGATTACGGTACACTGGTGAGGAGGATTACGGTACACTGGTGAGGAGGATTGCGGTACACTGGTGAGGAGGATTACGGTACACTGGTGAGGAGGATTACGGTACACTGGTGAGGAGGATTACGGTACACTGGTGAGGAGGATTACGGTACAGTGGTGAGGAGGATTACGGTACACTGGTGAGGAGGATTACGGTACACTGGTGAGGAGGATTACGGTACACTGGTGAGGAGGATTACGGTACACTGGTGAGGAGGATTACGGTACACTGGTGAGGAGGATTACGGTACACTGGTGAGGAGGATTACGGTACACTGGTGAGGAGGATTACGGTACACTGGTGAGGAGGATTACGGTACAGTGGTGAGGAGGATTACGGTACACTGGTGAGGAGGATTACGGTACACTGGTGAGGAGGATTACGGTACACTGGTGAGGAGGATTACGGTACACTGGTGAGGAGGATTACGGTACACTGGTGAGGAGGATTACGGTACACTGGTGAGGAGGATTACGGTACAGTGGTGAGGAGGATTACGGTACACTGGTGAGGAGGATTACGGTACAGTGGTGAGGAGGATTACGGTACACTGGTGAGGGATTACGGTACACTGGTGAGGAGGATTACGGTACACTGGTGAGGTGGATTACGGTACACTGGTGAGATGGATTACGGTACACTGGTGAGGTGGATTACGGTACAGTGGTGAGGGATTACGGTACACTGGTGAGGGATTACGGTACACTGGTGAGGGATTACGGTACACTGGTGAGGAGGATTACGGTACACTGGTGAGGGATTACGGTACAGTGGTGAGGGATTACGGTACACTGGTGAGATGGATTACGGTACACTGGTGAGATGGATTACGGTACACTGGTGAGGGATTACGGTACACTGGTGAGGAGGATTACGGTACACTGGTGAGGTGGATTACGGTACACTGGTGAGATGGATTACGGTACACTGGTGAGGGATTACGGTACACTGGTGAGGGATTACGGTACACTGGTGAGGGATTACGGTACACTGGTGAGGTGGATTACGGTACACTGGTGAGGTGGATTACGGTACACTGGTGAGGTGGATTACGGTACACTGGTGAGGTGGATTACGGTACAGTGGTGAGGGATTACGGTACACTGGTGAGGTGGATTACGGTACACTGGTGAGATGGATTACGGTACAGTGGTGAGGGATTACGGTACACTGGTGAGGTGGATTACGGTACACTGGTGAGGTGGATTACGGTACAGTGGTGAGGGATTACGGTACACTGGTGAGGTGGATTACGGTACACTGGTGAGATGGATTACGGTACAGTGGTGAGGGATTACGGTACACTGGTGAGGAGGATTACGGTACACTGGTGAGGTGGATTACGGTACACTGGTGAGATGGATTACGGTACAGTGGTGAGGGATTACGGTACACTGGTGAGATGGATTACGGTACAGTGGTGAGGTGGATTGCGGCACACTGGTGAGGAGGATTACGGTACACTGGTGAGGTGGATTACGGTACACTGGTGAGGAGGATTACGGTACAGTGGTGAGGAGGATTACGGTACACTGGTGAGGTGGATTACGGTACACTGGTGAGGTGGATTGCGGCACACTGGTGAGGAGGATTACGGTACACTGGTGAGGAGGATTACGGTACACTGGTGAGGTGGATTACGGTACACTGGTGAGGAGGATTACGGTACACTGGTGAGGAGGATTACGGTACACTGGTGAGGTGGATTACGGTACACTGGTGAGATGGATTACGGTACAGTGGTGAGGGATTACGGTACACTGGTGAGGTGGATTACGGTACACTGGTGAGATGGATTACGGTACAGTGGTGAGGGATTACGGTACACTGGTGAGGTGGATTACGGTACACTGGTGAGGTGGATTACGGTACACTGGTGAGATGGATTACGGTACACTGGTGAGGAGGATTACGGTACACTGGTGAGGTGGATTACGGTACACTGGTGAGATGGATTACGGTACAGTGGTGAGGGATTACGGTACACTGGTGAGGTGGATTACGGTACACTGGTGAGGTGGATTACGGTACACTGGTGAGGTGGATTACGGTACAGTGGTGAGGTGGATTACGGTACACTGGTGAGGTGGATTACGGTACACTGGTGAGATGGATTACGGTACACTGGTGAGATGGATTACGGTACAGTGGTGAGGGATTACGGTACACTGGTGAGGTGGATTACGGTACAGTGGTGAGGTGGATTACGGTACACTGGTGAGGTGGATTACGGTACACTGGTGAGGTGGATTACGGTACACTGGTGAGATGGATTACGGTACAGTGGTGAGGGATTACGGTACACTGGTGAGGTGGATTACGGTACACTGGTGAGGTGGATTACGGTACAGTGGTGAGGTGGATTACGGTACACTGGTGAGATGGATTACGGTACACTGGTGAGGGATTACGGTACACTGGTGAGATGGATTACGGTACAGTGGTGAGGGATTACGGTACACTGGTGAGGTGGATTACGGTACAGTGGTGAGGGATTACGGTACACTGGTGAGGAGGATTACGGTACACTGGTGAGGTGGATTACGGTACATTGGTGAGATGGATTACGGTACAGTGGTGAGGGATTACGGTACACTGGTGAGGTGGATTACGGTACACTGGTGAGATGGATTACGGTACAGTGGTGAGGGATTACGGTACACTGGTGAGGTGGATTACGGTACACTGGTGAGATGGATTACGGTACAGTGGTGAGGGATTACGGTACACTGGTGAGGTGGATTACGGTACACTGGTGAGATGGATTACGGTACAGTGGTGAGGGATTACGGTACACTGGTGAGGTGGATTACGGTACACTGGTGAGGTGGATTACGGTACACTGGTGAGATGGATTACGGTACACTGGTGAGGGATTACGGTACACTGGTGAGATGGATTACGGTACAGTGGTGAGGGTATTACGGTACACTGGTGAGGTGGATTACGGTACACTGGTGAGGTGGATTACGGTACACTGGTGAGGTGGATTACGGTACACTGGTGAGGTGGATTACGGTACACTGGTGAGGTGGATTACGGTACACTGGTGAGGTGGATTACGGTACACTGGTGAGGGATTACGGTACACTGGTGAGGTGGATTACGGTACACTGGTGAGGTGGATTACGGTACACTGGTGAGGTGGATTACGGTACACTGGTGAGGTGGATTACGGTACACTGGTGAGGTGGATTACGGTACACTGGTGAGGTGGATTACGGTACACTGGTGAGGTGGATTACGGTACACTGGTGAGGTGGATTACGGTACACTGGTGAGGTGGATTACGGTACACTGGTGAGGGATTATGGTACACTGGTGAGATGGATTACGGTACACTGAACTCCCTAGATACTATCAAACATTTTTTTTAGGGTTTAACTGAAGTAATTTATACTCATCACTATCATAATTTCAAATAATAACAAGGATAATATAATCTAGTAATATAATCTAGTAATATAATCGAGAAAAATATAATCTAGAGAAATATAGAGAAAATACTTGATATATATAATCCACATATAAAATTTATTCTTAAAAAAATATTATTGACAATTATAATCACAATATTGTTTTTATGTCACCTCAATGTTATGTCGTTAATTATTAAGGAAGAATAAAATACAAATAATCTCCTTTAATCGGCCTAAAACTCCTTTAATAGGCCTAATATATTACAAAAGATAACAACTTCACTTAGGCTTTTAGATGGTGAGCGTTGGGCAAGCTGGATTGAATCTTGTATGAAAATCGAAATTAAAATGTTCGTTTTTGTACCCCGTATGCAAAATAGTATCTCTTATTACATGAACAAGTATCAATAACACAGGACAACAAATTTTTTATAATTCCCAGTTGCATGAGATTTCTTTACTGTTTCTTACCATTTTTGATCTGCTGATTTCATATTTGAAACCAGTTTTGTTCTGCATGCTCCAGTTTTCATGTAATTTGAGGTTTTACATTCTAGCCGTTTGCGGTCAAATTAATTAATTACACGATTATGGTATCAATAGGGAGATATAATTTTGTCTGTTTTTTCTTTCAGATTTGGTCATGGCTACAAAGAGAAATCAATGTGTGAACAAACCTGATGCCTTCTGTTATATTTGTGGATACTTCACGCTTATTCGTCAGAGGCGCAATATAACATCGTTTGTGAGGCGCGGCTATAAAGCGTACTTCGGACTTACTCTTGGCGACCAAGACAAAAAATGGGCTCCACATGCTGTGTGTCATAACTGCGAAGAAATGCTGCGTGACTGGACAAAAGGAAAACGTAAGGGCTTACCGTTCGGAATTCCCATGACCTGGCGAGAACCGAAGGACCACACAACTGACTGCTATTTTTGTCTGATCAATACGAAGGGTGTTGGCAAGAAAAACAGACATAAAATATCGTATCCTAGTATCCCTTCAGCAATTCGACCTACTTTGCACTCTGATGAGCTACCAGTTCCAGTTTTTAATGGGTTGTCTCCAGCTGAAGAGGAGGGAAGCGACAAAGACCAAGAGAGTGAACATGAAACTCAAGAAATACTTGCAGATTCCGACGATTCTTCTGATGGTACACCAGAGTCATCAACCCCTCAGAAGTTTAGTCAGCCAGAGCTGAATGACCTTGTGCGTGATTTGGGTCTCTCCAAAAATGCAGCAGAAGTTCTAGCTTCTAGGTTGCAAGAAAAGGCTCTACTGAACCAGACCACAAAAGTTTCAGACTTCAGAAAGCGGGAACAGGATTTTGTGCCATTCTTTACAGAGGAGAATAAGTTTGTTTACTGTCATAATATCCCGGGTCTTCTCCAGGAATTAGGGATTCCATTGTATAGTCCAAATGACTGGCGATTATTTCTAGATAGTTGTAAGCGTAGCCTGAAGTGTGTGCTACTACATAATGGTAATGTCTATGCAGCTGTTCCAGTGGGTCATTCTGTGTGCTTACGAGAGGAGTATAATGACATTAAAACTGTGATTCACCTGCTAAAATACCATGAGCACAACTGGACAATTTGTGTTGACCTCAAAATGGTGAACTTCCTTCTTGGCCAACAAAGAGGATTTACAAAGTATCCCTGCTTTCTTTGCATGTGGGACAGCCGAGCTAGAGACAGGCATTGGAACCTGAAGGAGTGGCCCTTACGTGAGACTCTGGAAGCTGGTATGCCAAACATTGTCAATGATCCAATCGTCAGTCGAGAAAAGATCATATTTCCTCCTCTCCATATCAAGCTGGGCCTGATGAAACAGTTTGTCAGAGCATTAAATACTGATGGTGAATGCTTCCAACACATAGTCTCTGCTCACCCTGCTTTGTCATTTGAGAAGATAAAGGCAGGTGTGTTTGATGGACCACAAATTCGTGCACTTGTACGTGATCAAGACTTTGTCAGAAAGATGGACGACAAGGAAAGGGGTGCATGGCTTTCATTTGTGGCGGTAATGGAAAACTTTCTTGGTAATAAAAAGGCTGACAACTATGAAACCCTTGTAGCAACCATGTTGTCAGCCTTTCATGACCTTGGATGCAATATGAGTGTCAAACTCCATTTCCTATATAGTCATCTTGATAGATTCCCTGAGAACCTAGGGGCAGTAAGTGACGAGCAAGGCGAGCGGTTTCATCAGGATCTCAAGACCATGGAAGACCGCTACCAAGGGAGATGGGACAAACATATGATGGCAGACTACTGCTGGAGCATTAAACGAGAGTGCCCTGAGACATTTCACAAACGCAAGAGCTTCAAGCGCAAATTCCTACCTGGCTAAAATGTGATTGGGCTTTGTCTCCTCATAGTAACAAATTTCTTACCTAACAATGAGTTTTATACAAATTTCAACCTTTGTTTTAGATGGAACATGTTTCAAATTGTGTTGTTGAATAAATTTAGAATATGTAATATTTTATTGTTTATTACCCAGCTAATTTAATGACAGTTTAATGACATATTTTTCAAGATAGACGACGAGGTCAATAAGACGAAGACGAAATTTTGAAATTTCAAAATACCTTGATTGCAAAAAAACTAGAGCTTACAGAAAGAAACTAACTTCAGATATGAGATCAGCACACCCAAATTAGGTAGAATCAAGTGTTTATAGCAATGCAACAAAAACTTTGTTGACCAGTGTAATCAGTTGTTCATTATCTGGGAATAAGTACAGTAGCAGTGTTTAAGGATTAGCAATGTATAAAGATTTGCAGTGTGTAAAGATTAGCAGAGACGAGGTGGAATTCATAGCCTGTATTAACCCTTGTGGCGACTGTGTGGTGTTTTCACTGCGTCGGGACTGAGCGAAAAATTTTAGAATAATTGGACTGGTTGTGGTGGTGGTAGTTGTGGTGATGATGATAGTAGTATAGTAGTAGTAGTAGTAGTGATAATGATGCTGGTGTTAGTAGTAGTAGTAATAGTGGTTGGAATAGATCGGTTCATGGTCGTACACAGTAACTATTTCATGCCCCTTAAATTACCTAGCAACAGAGAATTGCCAGTAATTTAAGTTTTCTACCTACAGATACTTTATAGATGCATCTGGTGTGTGTATGTGAGTCTGGGGAGAAATTATAACGACATATAACAATACACAGGAGGATATATCAATGGATTTCGTCCAGTTCCAAATTATTAAAAAAAAAAAAAAATAACGATACTTTTTGGGCAGAACTTGAGCGGTTCTGTTTGTGAAGGTGACAGTGGTAGTGGTAGTAGTAGTGGCAGTAGTAAGTTTGTTGAGAGAATATTATTATTATTATTATTGTTTTTGTTGCTGTTGTTAGTACTTATAGTATTATTGCCAATAGTGTATGCAAAAATACCATAATTATTTTTCAAACTACTACTACTACTACTACTACTACTACTACTACTACTACTTTTTTTTTTTTTTTTTTTTTTTTTTTTTTTTTTTTTTTTTTTATATGGCCTCCAATAGCCACACCTTCGCCACCATATATTTACCTTAATATTAAATATCCTAATACATAAGAAACTATCCTATCTGTGTTGAATTAGTTGAGCCGCAGATCTATGCGGCATTCAGTGACTGTAGCCTCATAGTCGATATCTGCAGCAGTTGTCGGAGTAGGGGCAGAAGCTCTCGTTCCCCTGAGGCAGAGCAAAGCCGACCGAAGGAGAGAGAAGGACAGTCGACATCTCATCCAGGCTGTAACATAACTTCTGGGCTGCTGCTTCTGTTCGGAGATCAGCTCCGCGAGTCTGGCGTAGAAACATCTTGCACTTGGGCCCATCCCTCCAGAGGTTGTGAACACTAGAGGAGTGAAGCTGCCTTGATCAACATTTTGTATTCTCTCCCCATATGCCCTTCTCTTGTCGTTCTCGTTCCTCCTATGCGCAGCATCGAGAGCTAGGTTACGGTGACAAACGGCCATGGGATCAAAAATCCTGATGTCGAAGAAAGCTCGCTGTCCCCGCGTCCAGAATCCTCGAGCACTGACGTCCACACGGGCTTCGTTAGAAGTGTTTGAAGTCCTATGTTGGAAGATCTCGCCATCCAGTGGGAGGAGGGTCGGTTCTACCATGACGTCCCGGCAGATTTCCTTCAACATATTTGCTGTGAGATCCCTTACCTCGTCATGCCTCATGCATATGAAGCCCCCCTTCTTGCAGACCATGGCGTGATCGCCATCATAGGGAGAGCCACACACGCATTGGGAGGGCAGACCATCTACTGGCCAACCGTACCTTAGAGCAATGGCATCTGTAAATTCTTGTTTGTTAAGGCTGAAACCATTTGCCCTTATCGGTAACGTAGTTAACCAGTTCGAGGCGCCCACCTCCTGCGCTATAGCTACTTTTTTTGTCAGATTTTCTGGAACATGCAGCAATAGTTGCTGCAACATGTCATTTTGGCAGTGCTGCCGATCTGTTGTTATGGACCTACTACTACTACTACTACTACTACTACTACTACTACTACTACTACTACTACTACTACTACTACTACTGTGACACAAATAGTTGCAGCAATAATCGTAGTGGCAGTATAGGTTGATCAATGAGGAGTATTTCCCTTCCTAGTATTATCTTTACGGTGGTATAATGTCGCCCCATTCACAAAATAAATCTCCCGCATCTATTCACAGTCCGCGGTCATGGATTTTATCTATCTCCCTTGCAACTGCCGGACAGCTTGCATACTGATACGTATCCCCTTTGGTAACGGCAGTATTGCTTTTATAGGGAAATGCTGCGTCTTGATTCTCGTGAGGGGGGTGGGTGGAGGGGGAGGGGAAGGGGAAGAATAGGAGAGGTTAAGGAGGAGAAAGAGGCCAAGGGAGGAAGAGCTGGAGGTTAAAGGTGAGGAGGAGAGGAGGGTTGGGAAGTTGGAGAGAAGGAGGAGGAGGAGGTTGAAGAGAAGAGAGAAAGGGAAGAAGGGGAATAAAGGAAGGAGGGGTGCGTGGGATGGATCTCGTGAGTACACAAACACACAGTGAGTACACAAACACACACACACTCTCTCTCTCTCTCTCTCTCTCTCTCTCTCTCTCTCTCTCTCTCTCTCTCTCTCTCTCTCTCTCTCTTTGTTTATAC
>CAUDMG010001506.1:0-11089 GCA_958450375.1 Homarus gammarus
TTGTCTGTATGGTGCTTTTGTTAGGCCACTGTTGCATCATCACTGACACTACTCTCTACAATGGTATAATTTATATTTTGGAAAGAAGAACTTACAGATAATAAGCTTAATCTTCCTGCAAAAGATAACTACAAGAACCCCTAAGTAGAGGAACGATTTGAACATGAGGTCGACATTTCACTGAGACTACTGCATCTTTACATGTCCTTTCCCCCAGGTACGAGGAAAAACACGATGCTAGGATTTGTTCTTTGATAATCCTCGCCGAGAAATGTTTTAGTAACAAGGATTTGGGAGGATTGTCGTAACGCTAATCTCGAGCTTTTGATAGATTTAAGAGTAAAGAATAACCCCTCTAACAGGCCTCGTGTCTAGTCGTTGTTTATTGAGTATTATGTAGATTCTGGTCGTGCGTAGTGAGGGTGGACATCAAACTACAATGGCACATCGACTTGGTTCACTTTCAGCTGACCGTCGCTCCTCTGTTCAAGGTTTTTTTTTTATTTTACTGTACTAAACTATACGACGTAACCTAATGCAGCGTTTGACACGAGTTGTACATCATTATGTTCCCTCTATGTAAAGATAAAAGACTTTTTTTAGCGGATTATTGCCGACCAGAGGTGTGCTGTGGCTGAGTAGATACAATTCTCGCTTCATATTCCTAGGATTATTGGCTTGCACTTAGTGGATTCCCAGTTCACCCATCTGTGAATTGGTACCTAACTTTGCATCTGGGGAAAGTGGGTGATTTTTAGTATACAGTGCCGGCCATGATGGTTCTTTCGTGCTAAAAAAACAGGATTAGTTATTAGTGTGTTGTATCCGTGCTGTTATTTTTACCCCCAGTGAATATTTTGAACATAGAGAGAATAAGACAATAAATGAATATATAAAACACAATACACATATGAAGAAGAATCGTGAGTTCTGTGTTTAGTTCTCTCGTGTGTTCAGAGTCATGTAGCGTAGGAGACCGTCCAGTTGTACCCGGTAAAGTTCCCTTGTAAAGTTTAGGGCAAAGTTAAAAAACATTAAGTTAATAATTATGTTATTTATTTATATTTTACAGTGTGATTATTTATATGATAGTTCTTATTTACAGTCAAGTTTAAATTTAAAAAAAATATAAAAATGTATATAAATTATCACTTTATCGAAATTTTATCTAAATTACCTGATATATTAATTTATTTATCGCCGGAAGCTTTTAGTTCGGTGGTCTGTGTGTGGGGTTTTATTTTACCAGTATATCAATTACTAGTGTTTATTCCTACTGTAGCGGCAGAAGTTCATGAGAGACCTTTAATGGCTCAATTTGTCGGCTTATTTGTCTCGTATTTTTCTGTCAATAGTTCAGAATTAGTAGACCGAGTACTTTATATCGATGACTGCACCTTCGACTATGACAATTTATTTTTTTATTATTTTGTTTTCATTTTTTTTTGTGTGTGTTTAGTCTCTCTCTCTCTCTCTCTCTCTCTCTCTCTCTCTCTCTCTCTCTCTCTCTCTCTCTCAATTATTCCACACGTCTCACTCTTAACACTTTACCTCTTCCTTCCCCTCCAACCGTACTTTTCCTTTCACTTCTTTCCTGCTCTCTGCATCCCACACACACACACACATCAACAAGGAACACAACTTCTTATGACAGTTACCCCTTCCAAAAAAAAATATATTGTTTTCTTTCTCTAATAGGAGGGCCAACAGGGGAGGAATGGTAGGACAATGGGAGGGAAGGGGTGGGGTAAAGGAAGGGAGGGGTATGAGAGAGAGAGAGGAAGGGAAGGGAAGGGAAGGGAGTTGGTGCCGTCAGGTTATTCCATCTTTTCAACATTGAATTTTTACAATTTTTTTCCTAACTATTGAAGAGATTTATCGAACAAAGCAATTCAACTCAGTCTGCACCGGAATCAATGATTATTATTTGCATCTCTTGGCCATCAGACTCCTTCCTTCCACGATAAGTCTTTTTCTTTACGCGATTTTGTTCACTTTTTTGCAAAATGTACAAAAGGCAAAAAGAAAATTACTGTAGTTGGAGATGAAGAAATAATTTAGAGTTTGGCTGGTGGCGAGATAGTTCCCCAGACAGACAGACAGACAGACAGACAGACAGACAGACAGACAGACAGACAGACAGGCAGACAGACATATCAATCAATTCTCTAAAAAGTTATATAAACGTCGAAGAATATCACATCATATCTACAATCCGAATAGAATGAGACACTTAGCTTAAATACTCCCAAGATCCTATACACAGCATTAATACGGTACACCTCTATGCACAACAGGCAGAATTTACCCTCTCACCTTGCAGCTGGTCACCCTGGGACGAATAGCTTCTCCTTGTTTTGGCTCCTACCCAGCTTGGGACAAGAGAGATATCTTCCTCCTCTAAAACTGAAAGATTTTTTATTTTTATCCGTATGTGGCTTGTCTTGTTGCCTCACACGTACCTAACACAAGGCATATGTTCATAATTTTTGGGTGGAGACTCTCTATGTTGTGTTGTTGTGTTGTGTTGTGTTGTGCTGGGGTGAAGTAGAGAGTGAGGTTGTTCCATCACGCTAGGGCGAAGGAGTGAGTGAGGATGCTGTGTTCCATTACACTAGGGTGAAGGAGGTATTAAACCTGGTGCCTCACGATAGGGTGAAGAAGGAATTCCAACTGAGGGTGTTTTGGTCCATCACGCTAGGGTGAAGGAGGGAATAAGGGAAACTTCAGATCGTTAACCGTAACGCTTGGAAAGTAAAGTTTAGAGAAGCGACGACTTTTTTTCCCCTTTACTCCATCACTTTAAAAGGATGGAAGGATGAAGGAGATGAGGAACTCGGTCTTCAACTTTAGAGAGGAGGAGGATGAGGAGAAGGAGACGAAGGAAGATGAAAATGAGGAGGATATGCCTTGGAAAAGAGAGGAAGAAAGAGGAAGAGGAGGAGGAAGAGAAGGGGGAAGGAAGGGAAGGAAGAGGGAAAGTAGGAGGAAGAGGAAGAGGAGAAGAAGAAGAAGAAGTAACAGTAGGAGAAAAAACGGAGGAACAGGAGGAGGAGGAAGAAAAAGAAACGAAGGAAGAAGAGAAGAAGAAAAAGAAGAAAAAGAGGAAGAAGAAGAAACAGTAGGAGGAAAAGGGGAGGAAGGAAGAAGAAAAAGAGGAATAGAAACAGGAGGGAAAATCAGGTAGAAGAGCAGAATAAGCTAGAAGAAGATGAGGAGAAGGAGGAAAGGAGAAATAGGAAAGAAAAGGAGCGTGCTAGTGGGATCTCTCTTGAAGGACACCTGTATCAATCTCTCTCTCTCTCTCGGCGAAATAGGATCGGAATAGGTTCCTTATGAAGTATAATTGATCGGTTCTCCCTATTACTTGGCGGTTTCGAACCTATTGTGAAGTATATATTGATCCTGGGTATTACTTAGTGGAATTGAAGATTTTGGTAAAATATATCGATCGTTTCAGGTTCATTACTCGGCGGAATAAAACCCTTGTGAAATATATCGATCGATTCTGTGTACATCTGTCCACAATTTTTATCAGATCGTCACAAGAATGTCGTAGGTTAGGTCATAGGTCAGGGATGGATCATAGGTCAGGGATAGGTCATAGGTCAAACATTAACTTTCTCTGGTGACCATCATGCCACCTTTATGTAAACCTCAAGAGACCACCTCACTCCAGCGACCACCTTACTCCAGCGAACACCTTACTCCAGCGAACACCTCACTCCAGCGAACACCTCACTCCAGTCACCACCTCACTCCAGCGACCACCTCACAGCGGCGACCACCTCCAGTATTATATTTTTTGTTGAAGATGAAATTTATATTCTGGCGATATAGAACTGCCTCGGGACACTGACACTGGCACCATAGATGAAAAGAAATGAGGAAAAAAAATATAGTGAACCTTCCGTGAGGTGTTTATTTAATGGGATATTCCTTTTTTTGCCCTAAAATTTTAAAGATTATGGAACTCTACTTGGAACTCAACTACAGTAAAGTGCTTAGTTGCCGGATAGTTTTAATAAGGCTCAAAAAATGAAAAAAAATCAGAAATAAGACCAGGAACTAAAATAATACTCCACGTGTGTGATATATTTTTATAATGCTTTTTTAGTATACTTTTTTTTATATCTGGTCTACTAAAAGTATTTGCAGTGATTTTATATGGTCCTAATGACGTAAAAAAGGTAAATAAAATATACCATAATATTATCCTGATTTAAGGGACTCCTCTATCGTTAATTAGGGGGATCGGTGGTAGAAGCGGTACCGTTCTTGCCTCGCAAGCGAGATGTCCCGGGTTCGATTCCCGGGCCGGTGGAAGTTGTTTGGACTTACTTCCTAGCCCCCATTAGTCCCTGTTCACCTAGCAGTAAAGTAGGTACCTGGTGTAAGTCGAAAGTTGCGAATTCGTATTCAGGGACAAGTTGTTGGCGCTTCCAATAACTTGAGGACATAAACCACTGACTCTTCAGGCTTCTACGCCCTTAACTCATGAGACATAAAGGCAAGCAGGAACTTAGCATGCTTCCCTGTTGGGCGCTGTAAACGCTTCTGCGCTTCACCTTACACAATGATGTAGGGGAGTGCCCAATAAAAAAAAAAAAAAAAATCGTTAATTACCTCAGTGGAGTCTATTACCTGGAACACCTGAAGATTAATTGTTCCTGTGTAATTAATTAAAGTTGCTAGTTCTGCACAGGTATGGTACTTTACCTAGTAAGAGGAAAGGTGTAGTGGAAAATTACCTGTCCATAATACTAACCTCTGTAGACGTCTTAGCTAAATGAAACAATAGGAAATTAAATTGGTCGACCACCTGGGCACAGAAGGTATTTAGCTACCTCAACCACCGAGGCACACAAGCTGACGAAGTAACTTAATCACCTGACGTACCTGGAGCATCAAGACTATTTAATTACCTTAAGATAATTACCAGCCATCCTCACCTGGGGTATTAAGGTAATTACCTACCTGGGCTACCTGATCATCTTCCCAGGTACACCGTCTTTATTTACCGACCATCTTATTATAGTGATTTTATTTGTTTTAGTTTTATATCATCTTACTCAAATGACGACCTTACATAGACACGACCTAATTCCAGTGACGACCTTACTTCACTGACGACCTTACTTCACTGACGACCTTACTTCACTGACGACCTTACTTCACTGACGACCTTACTTCACTGACGACCTTACTTCACTGACGACCTTACTTCACTGACGACCTTACTTCACTGACGACCTTACTTCACTGACGACCTTACTTCACTGACGACCTTACTTCACTGACGACCTTACTTCACTGACGACCTTACTTCACTGACGACCTTACTTCACTGACGACCTTACTTCACTGACGACCTTACTTCACTGACGACCTTACTTCACTGACGACCTTACTTCACTGACGACCTTACTTCACTGACGACCTTACTTCACTGACGACCTTACTTCACTGACGACCTTACTTCACTGACGACCTTACTTCACTGACGACCTTACTTCACTGACGACCTTACTTCACTGACGACCTTACTTCACTGACGACCTTACTTCACTGACGACCTTACTTCACTGACGACCTTACTTCACTGACGACCTTACTTCACTGACGACCTTACTTCACTGACGACCTTACTTCACTGACGACCTTACTTCACTGACGACCTTACTTCACTGACGACCTTACTTCACTGACGACCTTACTTCACTGACGACCTTACCTCACTGACGACCTTACTTCACTGACGACCTTACTTCACTGACGACCTTACTTCACTGACGACCTTACTTCACTGACGACCTTACTTCACTGACGACCTTATCACTGACGACCTTACTTCACTGACGACCTTACTTCACTGACGACCTTACTTCACTGACGACCTTACTTCACTGACGACCTTACTTCACTGACGACCTTACTTCACTGACGACCTTACTTCACTGACGACCTTACTTCACTGACAACCTTACTCAAGTATTCATCTCATTTCAACCCACTGAGGGACGTTTCGTTTTATATTACTGTATATCCAAGCAGTCTATCAAAACACACACACACACACACACACACACTCGGTTATACCCCAACAGTCTCTAGATATTCCGTCATCTACCTTTTTTGGTCATGTAATCTCTGGTTTAGTTTTTTTGTGCCGCGGTATCTCCATATTGGTGAGCCCGACGGCGTATACTGTGTCATATAAAAGCCAGTCCTACGCTCCTGTCCCACGCTCCTCTCCCACGCTCCTGTTCCACTCTATTGTCCCCACGCTCCGTTTCACTCTCTTGTCCCATTCTAATGTCCCACGCTCCTATCTTATGCTCCTCTCCTTCCTCCTCCTCCTCCTCCTTCTCCCCCGTCCTCCCCTTGCCCCCGTTCTCCTCCTGCACCTCCTCTTCTCCCCCTCTTCTTTTTTTCCGTCTACTCCTCCTCCTCCCTCTCTCTTCCCTTAATCCTTCCCCCTCCCTCCATAAAATCGTCCACTTTTCCTCCCCTTTTCCTCCTCCTCCTCCTCTCCCATCTTCTTTCTCGTTCCCTCCTCCTCTTCCTCCACCTCCTCGCTCTCTTTCCACCCATTTTCCTCGGGGCCCTCCTCCTTCCACTCCTCCTTCCAATACCCCTTCCACTGCTCTACCACTCAATTGCTCTCTCGAGTTTACTTCTTTTCTACTCAGCAACAATCCGTCAACTGTGTTCAATTGCCGAGCTTAAATATTGTATCGTGTTGTCTGTTTGTTGACTCCCTTCCTGTCAGTATGTGTGTGTAGCCTCTCTCTCTCTCTCTCTCTCTCTCTCTCTCTCTCTCTCTCTCTCTCTCTCTCTCTCTCTCATTATATACATTCCATTCGTTTTACAGATATTTGTAATAAATTAATAATATTTTTCTAGTTTTTTTCACGAAAATTCGAAATATCTTTAACTAGGAAAAATTTAATTAGGTGAAATTAATTAACCTATCGATGAATGGGATCAGAACTAAACTAACCTAACCTAATCTAACCAATTTTAGGTTAAGTTAAGTTATTACAAGATCAGGAAGGAAGTTTCAGGAAAAATTAAATAAAGTAAAGCAAGAAATCCCATTCAGTATATACTCAACTTTTCACAGAGTAACGACATTAAACACAAACAGTTCTCGCTAATCAGCAGGAAACTGATTTACGCTTTGAAACTTAATCCTGCTATTATCACTAAAACTCCTAATATATATAAATATGTCAAGTTAAACCGGAATAATCGTCCAGTAAGCCTATAACCCCACTGTCGTTTTAACCTAATGGGGAAACAATTTTATATTTATTACTATAACTTGAGGGAAATTTGCTCATATATGATAGTGCTTGAGACTAGGTTAGGTTAGGTTAGGTTAAGAATAATGCGTTTTATAATTATATAGTTTATATTACGATTCACTACAGTATCGTCCAGTGTATACAACTCTTTTGAGGTAAGGTTTCTGGTGTGTGTGTGTGTGTGTGTGTGTGTGTGTGTGTGTGTGTGTGTGTGTCACCCGATGAGATAATGCCAACAGAAACATCCGTAAACAAAATAACAAAATAAAAAAACCGTCAAAAACAGTGACAAAAATCGAAATAAACAGTAGAAATTGTATAAAAAAAACGTACCATAAAACGAATGAATAACTGTAAATAAAATCCATAAAACAAAACAAAGACAATTTATAAGAGGCACAAATAACTGATAATAACAGGAAATAGATTTACAACCACAAATAGAGAATGAAGAAGAGAGAGAAAGAAAACGAAAATCAAGAATGTCAACAGAGGTAAAGGTAACCATGACCCAACTCACTCCTGGTTCGCGTTCACTTGGGTCCGTCGCGTATTCTAGATTCCTATTTCCACCCCAAGTCGAGGACGAGGTGAGAGCGTATTAAAACCCAATACTTCCAGGTACAGTAGAAGACGTTCGAGGGAGGAAGAGAATATTATTTAAAGTGACACTATATTTCTTTGATTTAGGGAGAAAATTTATCCCAGTAATCTTCAGAATTTATGAGTGACTTAAAAATGGAAAGAATCGCAAGAAAATTAATTTATTCCGTGTATGTATTTTGACGGTCACCTGCGTTATAATCACTAATTGGGCAATTCTCAGGTAGGTAACACGCCTGAAGCAAAATGGCGAAAACTACTCTTTGTGGGAAGTAAATGGTAGAAAGAATGACTGGGTACAAAAGTATGAGAATAGTATGTTGTCCACCGTGTAATGGTGTTCAGGGTGAAGGGTGTTACCTGATCTCCCACCTGTTGGAGGGTGTCGTGATGGTAATCATTGTGATGAGGAGTGTTGGTTGGGCCAGGTGTGGTTGTGCTATATTTTGATAAATATTTCTCCTTCTTTCGCGTAAGATTTATGGTCCCCGGAGGCCAGTGGACAGGGGTTACAGAGCTTCTTACTCTCCTAGAAATCATTTCATACTAGTACGTCGCAGCGCCTTACAGGACATGCATAAGTGCCCCTTGCTGTTGCTTCAGGTACGACATTACCCACAACCCCGCACAGGTGTAAGTAAGGTGAGGAGGAACCACGAGATCAATATCCCAGGTAAGGTCACGCGAGGCCTCTGGACCCAAGATCACAAGAAAGTCCTGATTCAGGTAAAAGTTGGGGAACAACCATTACAAAAGTTACCAAAGTGACATCAGGTGAGGGGTCGAGATTTAACCACTCGATGTAGGAAGTTTTAGAGGGGAATTATACGAATTAACACTACTTCAGGAGGTACGAATCTGGGACCATAGCACCCAAGACGCAAAGAGCAATTGGACGTTTTTGAGAATATGTTTCCTGTATGTTGTATTAGGGTGGTGGAAGACGTTCAAACTCCTGCAGGTGTAGACAGGTGTTTAAACTAATACTTGTTGATTAATATACAACTATGGTATAATGTTTGGTACGATTGTTGGCCAGTGTAATGATGTTTAAATTGTGATGATGCTATACGTCCGTGCAGGTTTGGGTGTTTTTGTTGGTATGGGGAGTCTGTGTACGTGTAAAAGTCTAAGGTGTTGAGTGGGTCTATGAAGGTGTGGGACTCTGTGTAGGTGTGTGGTTCTTGCAGGTGTGGAAGTCTGTGTACGTGTGTAATGGTGTATGTGACGGTGTGTGGTGTGGAATTAGTATGTGGAGCTGTGTAGGTGTGTGGGTCTATGCAGGTGTGGAAGTCTGTGTAGGTGTGTGTCTGGAGATGTGTGAATGAGTGAGTCAGTGAAGGTAGTTCTCTCTCCTCACCACCAGCACCTCCTCCTGAAGGTCACTGACAGCTGAAGACTCTGCTCCTTGGGTAATTCTCAAGCGTTTATTGGAAGTCAATTGGGCGTAAGAAGACCGCCAGGTGCAATTGACATCCTCCTATCCCCTCTACCCATGCCCCTCCCTCCCTCCTATTTCCTTAGTCCTTTTCCCTTCCCCCACACTTGCTTCTTCCTCCCCCCTTGCTCCTTACCCACTCCTTGCTCCTTACCCCCCTCCTTCGTCTTCCCCCTGCCCCCTTCGCTCCCCTCCCCCTTCCCCCTGCCCCCTTCGCTCCCCTCCCCCTTCCCCCTGCCCCCTTCGCTCCCCTCCCCCTTCCCCCTGCCCCCTTCGCTCCCTCCCCTTCCCTGCCCCCGTTCCTCCCCTCCCCCTTTCCCCTGCCCCCTTCGCTCCCCTCCCCCTTCTCCCTCCCCCCTTCGCCCCCTCACCTACCCCCCTTAATGCTTCGCTCACACTCCACAAATTTTTTATGTTATCTCGGTAAAGTTTCATGACGACATCTCAGTTCACCAATGTACAATAAAACGCTAATAATAAACATACCGGAATATACCTATTAAAAAAAATAATCGAAATATTTAAAAAAATTAACGTGGTCCCATCCTGAGTTTTTCCTTCACGTTATACAATCAAAATATTATACACAAAAAAAAATATCGAAACTTTCTGACAACTGAGGTAGTTTCATCTTGCATTATTCACAGTCACGTACAGCAACTGGCACCTTTATCCAACATTTGCAAGACCGTCTTTCACTCTCGTCTTTATCAGGATTCCATTTGTGCAGGAGAAATGGGTATTGATGAGTGATTCACGTCTCTCAGATATCGTTCAGGATTTTGCATAGTGATTTTTTTATTTTTTTTTTTTGGTTATTCTTCTCTAAACATTTGCCAAGATGAGATGATGAGGAGGAAGGCAGATGAAAACAGACAGAAGGAGAAGAAGAAGAAGAAGAAGAAGAAGACACTTAGAGGAGATAGGCAAAAAAGAAGACAGGCGTAGGAGACGGAAGAAGATAGGGGTAGAAGATGGGAGAATAATAAGACAAATGAAGACGGTAAACAAAGGAGTTGAAAAGAATAGACGAAGAAAAGACGGACTAAGAAAAATGAGACAGACAAAGGAAGAGGAAGATATAGAAGAAGGAAAGAGAAGACAAACGAACACAAAGACAGTCATAAGAAGACAGATAAAGAAGAAGGAATAGAAGGGCAATTAATAGAGAGGAAAAGCATTAGAAGAAAAGTCGAAGGAAGAAAAAGAAATCAAAGAACACCAGAACAAATAGATGACAAGAAAAAAATAAGAAGACGGAGAAGAGGAAGAAGAAGGAAGAATAGAGGGGAAAAAGAAGAAAGAAGAAGAAATTCCTACCATACCTGAAGACAATCCTCCATCCTTGCAATATATCGTCTTCATCAGCAACAGCGAATGACAGGCAGGAATATGTCAACACAACACAACCAATATCATCAACTGTCCTGATGAAACACCCACTCCTTGACTGTGTTCTTGGCCTTATCGTATTCTAAGACCTCAAACACCAGAGGATAGGATAGGATAGGATAGGATAGGATAGGATTGATATATGATAATTATGTGATGTTATGTGATGTGATGTGATGATGTTAACACTGATTTCTCTTCATTTTTAAGTGTTGAAGGACTGGTGTAATTACTAACTTGATACGTGTTTAAAGACCACAGTTGTTGAACCGAACGTGAAGGGGAAATAGACTAATATCCACACACACACACACACACAGGTCGAGTGTGTGTGAATATATAACTC
>CAUDMG010001507.1:0-87021 GCA_958450375.1 Homarus gammarus
TGGTGTGTGGGTAGTGGTGTGGGTAGTGGTGGTGGTGTGGGTAGTGGTGGTGGTGTGGGTAGTGGTGTGGGTAGTGGTGGTGGTGTGGGTAGTGGTGTGGGTAGTGGTGGTGGTGGTGGTGGTGGTGGTGTGGGTGGTGGTGTGGGTAGTGGTGGTGGTGGTGGTGGTGGTAGTGGTGGTGGTGGTGGTGGTGGTGGTGGTGTGGGTAGTGGTGGTGGTGTGGGTGGTGGTGTGGGTGGTGGTGTGGGAAGTGGTGGTGGTGTGGGTAGTGGTGGTGGTGTGGGTAGCGGTGATGGTGTGGGTGGTGGTGGTGGTGGTTGTGTGGGTGGTGGTGGTGGTGGTGTGGGTAGTGGTAATGGTGTGGGTGGTGGTGGTGGTGGTGGTGATAAGAATGGTGGTCTCTGTGTTGAGTGAGTGAGTGAGTGAGTTGCAACGAGGTCAGAAATAAAGAGATTAAACAAATTGGTCAACACAACCTAACCTAACCTCGTCTCTTACGTATGACCTTAGGGGCCACTATGGTCCTTTAGTAGGGGTTAGAGGTCATTATAGTGCCACATTATAAGGGAAGTGAGTGCCAGAGTGTCAACATAACTCCCGACAATGATTACCTCAGATCATTCATCTTGAGGAGACAAGAGCTGGACCACACACCGCCCTCACACCGCCCCTCACTCCTCACGCACCGCCCTCACACCGCCGCTCACTCCTCACGCACCGCCCTCACACCGCCCCTCACTCCTAACGCACCGCCCCTCACTCCTCACACACCGCCCCTCACTCCTCACACACCACCCCTCACACCTCACACACCGCCCCTCACTCCTCACGCACCGCCCTCACACCGCCCCTCACTCCTCACGCACCGCCCCTCACTCCTCACGCACCGCCCCTCACACACCGCCCCTCACTCCTCACACACCACCCCTCACACCTCACACACCACTCCTCACACCTCACACACCGCCCCTCACACCTCACACACCGCCCCTCACACCTCACACACCGCCCCTCACACACCGCCCCTCACACCTCACACACCGCCCCTCACACCTCACACACCGCCCCTCACACCTCATACACCGCCCCTCACACCTCACACACCGCCCCTCACATCTCACACACCGCCCCTCACACCTCACACACCGCCCCTCACACCTCACACACCGCCCTTCACACACCGCCCCTCACACCTCACGCACCTGACACTTTACACTACTCCCGACACGTGAGATCACAGCCATAAGAAATTATATCCATTACTTAATATTTTCCAACGTCTTAACTGTGTTTGTGACTTTGTAAGTAATGTATTTACTTTTTATAAGTAAATTCAACTTAGTGATCTGGAATTTAAGACTGGAAACATGAGTAAATTATCGTTATAATTTTAACCACATAGCAATTACTGTTGTTGCAGAATGGTTTCGGGGTGCACAATGAACTAGTCCTCTCTCTCTCTCTCTCTCTCTCTCTCTCTCTCTCTCTCTCTCTCTCTCTTCTATATCCCAAGGTTGAAGAATACTATGATAATTTATAATAGTTAAGGGGGATGTACTAAACCCATTAACATCTACTTAATATGTGTGTTTAAGGGGCGTCTGTCTCAATGGGTGTTCTGTTCTCTTTAAGACGAATGGTGTGAAAAATTGGTGGTAATAAAAGTCGTGGTAACAATATTGTTATCTGGGTCTATTCACACTCTGGCCTCAATGGGAAGCTTAGGCCGAAGAAGGACATGTTAAAAAAGGCAGTGTCATCGTAAAGACCATTGAGGAGTAGTACGACAAAGAGCTTCGGAGGGAGAGAGGGAGAAAGGGAGATGAGGGAGGGAGTAGGGAGAATATAGGGAGAGAGAGAGAGAGGGGGGGGGGGGGGTGTACGCCATATTGGTATCACATCTTTGACATCACCCACCGGATGCATGATAATCCTTCCCATAAAATTCCATCCAACGTTTTATTACCTTTTGACCAATGAGCCGCCGTCAGTTGATTGCACAATTCCTGGCAATATAAACACCATCACGTTACGGGTTTATGAGTTAATTTATATTATAGTTTATTCAGAGGAAGAAAGAGGACAATATATCTGGAGAGTTAAAAGATATAATGAAGAGATGGAAGGTGTAGAAAAAAATAGTGGGTGTTGTTGTGGTACAGGAGGCGGAAGAGGAGCAAGAGGAATAAGAGGAGCAAGAGGAGGAAGAGGAGCAAGAGGAGCAAGAGGAGGAAGAGGAGCAAGAGGAGAAAGAGGAGTAAGAGGGCGAGGAGTATAGGAGGGCGGCGACAATGACAAGAACTCGACGGGGTGTTCCTTTCATGTTGTTTATTGAGTCCTTGATGGCTATCGCATCCGTCCGTCCGTCCGCCTCTACGTCCAGTTGCTTGTATCTATACGTCTCATAACCTCGTGCCTTCCCCACTACATGTAACCCGTCACTCACGCCAAACAAGCCAGGTATCTTCTTGAAGGAGGTGACGAGCGGGTGGTAGTGCAGGGTGGATAATGAGGTCCTCAGTCGAGTGTGTTTGGGGTAAGGAGAGGAGGAGGATTAAGAGTAGCCACTTCGAGACACCAGGAACAAGAGGAGGAAGAGGTGGAGGAAAAGTAGAAGAGGAGGAGGAAGACAAGAAGAGGAAGAGGAGGACAAGAGGATGAAGAACAAGAAGAAGAGGTGAAGGAGGACTAGAAGAAGAATAAGAAGTGAAGGAGGAGGGGGAGGAGGAGGAGGACGAGGACGAGGACGAGGAAGAGGAGGAGGAGGAGGAAGAAGAGGGGGAGGAGGAGGAGGAGGAAGAAGAGGGGGAGGAGGAGGACATCATCGCCCGGGTCCCTCAAGATGGCTATTTTAGGGAAGGACGTGATAAAGCTTTTTCTCTTTTTTGTGTTGGTGTTAAATCAAGCGATGCGACACTCGTTCTTCGCTGGGATTTCATTCTCGCCTATTTTTATTGTGTGTGGGGGGGTGGGGGGTGTGTGAGAGAGAGAGAGACAACACACACACACACACACACACACAGACCACCAACCACAGAAAGAGGCTACCGCAGACACACAACCGCAGACAGGCAGACCACCACAGGCACAGACAACCACAAAGCAGATTAAAGCGCCCCTTTGTATTAATACCCACCTGTGACTTGGTGCTGTCATGCGTTTGTCACCTTACCTGTCCTTATTACAGTCATTAACCTTTATTACACCTGATTACACCTGTCTAATCTGGACTTGCTGCCCCCTGGTGCTTGTGGTGTAAGTTATGGGTGGTGGTGGGGGTGATGCGGAGGGTGAGGGTGATGGTAAGAGAAGAGAAATAGTCTATACTCTATAGTGTTGGGGGAAATGGGAATTATGGGGTGACGTCTTGGGAATTGTGGAATGGTGGGGAAATACAAATGGGGGTTTGGTGTCGGTGGAATGGGAATCATGGGGTTTAGGGATGGGGAGGAAATGGGGACACAATGTTGGGACGTATCGGGAAAAAAATCAAAGTGTGGTGACGTGGAGTGTGGTGACGTGGAGTATGGTGACGTGGAATGTGGTGACGAAGTGTGTGGGGAGTGTGGTGAACTGGTGGTGGTTGTGATGATGATGATGAATCGGGTTGTGTTGTAGTGGAGGTGGTTGTTATAATGGCGTGTCTTTCACGTTAATGGCGTTAGGTGATAGTGTTTGTATAGTGGTGATGGTGTTTGTGTGGTGGCATTGAAGATCATAGTGTTGACAGTTGTGGTTGTGGTGGTGGTTGTTGTTGTGGTAGATGTGGTTGTGTGGCAAGAAGGAAACATCCAGTATAACAACAACAACAACTATCTGAAGGCACTTTTTTCCTGATACATTTCCTGGTTACTTATACCATAAAAGTGGTCATTTTATACTTAAGAATAACCCAATACTTTATAAATATTTCGCAGCTGTTGTGAAGAATGAAAAATTTAAAATATGTTCCTGAGTGATAGGAATATCAGATTTGTTTTTAGATAACAGATAACAGCTGATTGCGAGATAAGACTTAACTGTATGAAATAAAATGAGTTATTAGTATACAATAAAAGTCGGTGGGGCTGGGGTGGGGCTGGGAGGGTGGGGCTGGGTGGGTGGGGTGGGGTGGGGCTGGGTGGGTGGGGTGGGGTGGGGTGGGGTGGGGCTGGGAGGGTGGGGTGGGGTGGGGCTGGGTGGGGCTGGGTGGGGTGGGGTGGGGTGGGGCGGGGTGGGGTGGGGTGGGGTGGGGTGGGGCTGGGAGGGTGGGGCTGGGTGGGTGGGGTGGGGTGTCATTTTTTCTCTCCCAGGATTCAAGTCTTCCATTCTTATGCTATTTCATTATTAGTTGCGTTTTATCTTATCCTTTTAGATAATCCTCTCTTTATCAACCACTTCACACTTGTCATCTACGATCTTAGTCACAACAAACGAAGAAAAGAAAGAAAGAATGAAAGAAAGAGATAGAAAAAAAACATAAATAAAACCAAATATCTGTCAAGAGTTGTACAAAAAAAATTGGTTAGGAGTCTTGAGAAACATTCGTCTGTCACGAATTTGAACGATCATTAGTGCAACACACTCGAACATTTGTGGGAATGGTGAGGCTACGGAGACCACAACAGCGGCCCATGACGACGCGACAATTGTATTGATTATCAAACGATATCAAGTCAATATTGAATGTATGAATGATTTTTGTAAATTTTGGGGTATGATTATGACCTCGTTTTAAAGTCTCTAAATAAATGTGATATAGGAGATTAATTCACCTTTTTTTATGATTTTTAAGTCAAATTTATAATATTTTTTGATTGTGTTTTAATTAATGTTTCTCAAAGGTTAAATGGTAGAATATAATAGATGGATTCTCAGCTGATGAACTAAACTTATGGGAAATATCTTGAAGGATGCAAGGTGACAAAGAGAGTTGGGTCCTGGTCCTCCTCCTCCTCCTACCCATCTCCACCCCCTCCCACACACACACACACTATCTCTTTTAAGGTCTGCTCACCGTCACTGATTCTGAATTGTTCTGATTGCTTGAAGCGTCGCTCTGTCTGGCTCAGCCCCTGATTGGTCATTTTATTCCTCTGATTGTCGATTTTATTCCCTGATTGGAGACTTTATTCCCTGATTGGAGACTTTATTTTCTGATTGTCGATTTTTTCCTGATTAGTTTCTCTATTCCCCTGAAAGTGTAAGTATTTATATGTAAGGGCATACACATATACATAAATGCTTATTAAACACACATACACATATACACAAATGTACACATGTGCGTACATGTACACAGATACACAAACAAACATTAATGCAGATAATAAATAAACACACACAAAGAAGATGCGTACACAATACTCAATAAGTAAAACACACACACACACACACACACACCTTTTCTACCTATGGTCATTAACACACCTGGATTTACCCCTTGTTTATTTGTTTATTTTTTGTACGACGAATAATCAATCAATCATAAACAACAATAAAAGAAAATAATTGAACGGAATGTCAAGTTCAGAAAGAAAATAGATCCCAAGTTGTGTAGAAAATGAATAATGAGAGAGAGAGAGAGAGAGAGAGAGAGAGAGAGAGAGAGAGAGAGAGAGAGAGATCATAGCAAAGAAAAATAGAGCACTATAGCTATGCCCTAAGACACTATAGCTATGCCATAAAACCCTGCAGTTATGCCCTAAATCACTATAATTATACCTTATAATACTACAGTTTCCACGGCCGCATCAGCATTATAGGGTCGGGTCACACAAACAGCGTCGTGTCGTATTTGTTGTGAACCAGATGATTTTTTCTAACTAACTGGGATTAAAGTTGATGCTTTTAGTTTAACTTACCAAGATTAAAAAAAAGGATTTACCATAATTCTCCATGTGTTTATAGAGATAAATACATTAATATCTGTGTTGGTGTAGAGATAATAGTTTCACAGTATTTTCCAGTGTGATTACTCCGATAAATAAAAATTACAACGAGTCAGTGTAGTCCTCTAAGTAAATATTTTATTCTACTATAATAATGTATAATTAACGATATAAAAACCAGTTGCATAATATCTCTCTGCATATTTACGGGAAATATATAAGTTCTACAAACCTTATTTCTATGTATTTATTGAAACTAAAACCAAAATTAATGTCCAATTGAATTTATCAAAGAAAAAATCAAACATTGTATTACTTCTCTATCTTTTTTCATAATAAATATCTGGTTAACTGTTCCTATGTATTCATTTAGATAAAGATAATTTATATTTAACTTGTGTATTTAATCGAGATAGAACAGCTTCACACTAACTCTATATATTTATAGAGAAACGAACTTATTACTGTGAATTTCGTACATAATGGCCTACATATCGTTACGCTTTTCTCAATATAGTAAAGATATATATTGCCAATATTATGACGCGTTATCCTGGTAATATTAATAATAGTACCAGTATTTAATAATGGCTTATAATTATTGATAATAAATGATACTGATACATAACAATAATAATAATAATAATAATAATAATGAAAAGGGTTCAGGACAATGAAGGGTAAGAGTTGAGGGCGAGGAGGGAGGGGTAAGGGCAAAGGGTAAGGGTTCTATTCTAAGGTTCTATTACTCAATGAGAAAAAAAGACTAACGCACAAGATAAATTCCCACCTCTAAACGTCAAGTAAAAAAAAAATAAATTTAAAAAAAACCCTCAAAGTTCAAACGCCAACCAGAAGGTCCTCCCACTCTAACATATTTTGTTTTATACTTCACTTTTTTTCCTGTGTACCTGTGTCTCCCTTCCTATACCTTGAAACGTTCTCAGGAAAGATGATGTTCACCGCAGTAAACAAATGGATCCCCTGGGAGGAGGCGAGACAACCTTTGGGCAGGTAAGAGAACGTTGTTGTGTGTGAATCAGGGAAGCCAGGCAGTGAACTGACTAGGAAGGCAAAAAAAAAAAATGCCAAGACAGTGATATTTAGGATCTTTGGTTAAGATTAATATTAATTCCTTGTGAAATTTATTAGAAGTTAAATTAGCAGTTCATATACATATAAGAAAAAATATAATAGTATAATAGTATTTGATGTTGCGTAATAGAGCTACTTTAGGGCACAAACTCTTTAATCCACAAAACAAACCTGTAACAAAAAAACACAACTCCCCAATATACAAATACGACAGAAAATAATCGGAACTATCTATGGACAGGTAAAGCGACAGGTAGCTCAGACAAACAGGTGAGACGGCACACAGCTCAGACAGACAGGTGAGACGGCACACAGCTCACACAGACAGGTGAGACGGCACACAGCTCAGACAGACAGGTGAGACGGCACACAGCTCAGACAGACAGGTGAGACGGCACACAGCTCAGACAGACAGGTGAGACGGCACACAGCTCAGACAGACAGGTGAGACGGCACACAGCTCAGACAGACAGGTGAGACGGCACACAGCTCACACAGACAGGTGAGACGGCACACAGCTCACACAGACAGGTGAGACGGCACACAGCTCAGACAGACAGGTGAGACGGCACACAGCTCACACAGACAGGTGAGACGGCACACAGCTCAGACAGACAGGTGAGACGGCACACAGCTCACACAGACAGGTGAGACGGCACACAGCTCAGACAGACAGGTGAGACGGCACACAGCTCAGACAGACAGGTGAGACGGCACACAGCTCAGACAGACAGGTGAGACGGCACACAGCTCACACAGACAGGTGAGACGGCACACAGCTCACACAGACAGGTGAGACGGCACACAGCTCACACAGACAGGTGAGACGGCACACAGCTCAGACAGACAGGTGAGACGGCACACAGCTCACACAGACAGGTGAGACGGCACACAGCTCAGACAGACAGGTGAGACGGCACACAGCTCAGACAGACAGGTGAGACGGCACACAGCTCAGACAGACAGGTGAGACGGCACACAGCTCAGACAGACATTAATGCTAATTTTGGACACACGTTCTATATATTCTGTGGTCGATGTGTCAGTCTTGTTTTCACTCAGGCATTCCATTGTCCTCCGTGTTCTTATTACTGCACTTCACCGTACTACCCAGCCAGTGTGTCTGAACTCAGAGGTGTGGGACTGTGGTAAAAATTTCTTAAACTTACTGAAGGAATTAATAGATTTCGGCATGATATAAAAATGAAGAGGAAAAAGAAGAAGAAGAAGAATTATGCAAGTGTTTGTTTAATTTGAGAATCAGCAGTGGATAATTAAGAACAAGAATATTTGAATTGAAAGGGAATGCAAGAAAACAGAATGGAGCGAGGTGGATTAGTAGTGAAACGTGGGTGGCAAACACCGTAGACTTTTCCACATTTACCCACCACACTTGTTGATCCATTAAGATGATTTACTGTCTCAGTATCATTCTTACGTGTACCGCAACTTACCGTATATCTCCCTAAAAGTCAAATCAGTTTTATCATAACTTTCTTCATTTGTTTCATAATAAATAATACGTGAAGAAAAATTTATGCAAATATTGTAAATACATTAATCTTGCCTAATAACTCATTATGTAGCCCTCGAGTATTACATCAACTTTGATTAAAAATCGGATTATCCTCTTAATAGAGTTAAGACTTGACGATGAAGGTGTTAATTTGTCATACTCAAGAGGATTAAGGTATCATACTCACAGGTGGTAATTCACTGAACGTAAGCAGTTGTCATCTTACACAAGGGGTTAAAATCCACTAGTCCGTGAAATATTCACAAGTATTCTATGACGCATGATGTTATACTACTACTACTACTTTTTTTTTTTTTTTTTTTTTTTTTTTTTTTTTTACGTGGCCTCCAGCCTCCCCCAATAGCCACACCTTCGCCACCATTTATTTACCTTAATATTAAATATCCTAATACATAATAAGCTATCCTATCTGTGTTAAATTAGTTGAGCCGCAGATCTATGCGGCATTCAGTGACTGTAGCCTCATAGTCAATATCTGCAGCAGTTGTCGAAGTAGGGGCAGAAGCTCTCGTTCCCCTGAGGCAGAGCAAAGCCGACCGAAGGAGAGAGAAGGACAGTCGACATCTCATCCAGGCTGTAACATAACTTCTGGGCTGCTGCTTCTGTTCGGAGATCACCTCCGCGAGTCTGGCGTAGAAACATCTTGCACTTGGGCCCATCCCACCAGAGGTTGTGAACACTAGAGGAGTGAAGCTGCCTTGATCAACGTTTTGAATTCTCTCCCCATATGCCCTTCTCTTGTCGTTCTCGTTCCTCCTATGTGCAGCATCGAGAGCTAGGTTACGGTGACAAGTGGCCATGGGATCGAAAATCCTGATGTCGAAGAAAGCTCGCTGTCCCCGCGTCCAGAATCCTCGAGCACTGACGTCCACACGGGCTTCGTTAGATGTGTTTGAAGTCCTGTGTTGGAAGATCTCACCATCCAGTGGAAGGAGGGTCGGTTCTACCATGACGTCCCGGCAGATTTCCTTCAACATATTTGCTGTGAGATCCCTTACCTCGTCATGCCTCATGCATATGAAGCCCCCCTTCTTGCAGACCATGGCGTGATCGCCGTCATAGGAAGAGCCACACACGCATTGGGAGGGCAAACCATCTACTGGCCAACCGTACCTTAGAGCAATGGCATCTGTAAATTCTTGTTTGTTAAGGCTGAAACCATTTGCCCTTATCGGTAACGTAGTTAACCAGTTCGAGGCGCCCACCTCCTGCGCTATAGCTACTTTTTTTGTCAAATTTTCTGGAACCTGCAGCAATAGTTGCTGCAACATGTCATTTTGGCAGTGCTGCCGATCTGTTGTAATGGCCCTACGGATCTTATTTACTTCCCTGGTATCCACTTCCCCTGTTGCATTCTGGGCTATTATGTGGTCAGTGAGGGCTGCCGTGAGCTTAAGTGAATTTTGATGTTCAGTGTCAGCAATCTCCTCTGGATTAGTTAGTCCCATCCCTCCCAGTCTTGGTGGAAGTGCAAGAAGTGTTCTTTCTGCTGGGGTTAAGTCAGGGTGTTTCACTAGATTGGGAATGAACTTGACACTGATGGCTTCTTCCAGAGGGTGGAGGAGGGGTCCGATCTCAGGGATGGTACGCATCAGGTAGTTCCAGCGATGCTTGACTCCATGGGTGAATGCTGCAAAGGCCGCATGTGGCTCTGTGTTAGCAATCTCAGATAGAGCTTGGATTTCGCTAACCCACTCATTCACCTTTCCAGCTACGTACTCGGTCTTGAAGTCCGTAGTGCCAATTACTGCGCCTAGATGTCTTTGGCCGTCCTTAGTTACTTTGACCTCACTTCCGCCAAAAGCCTCCAAAGCCCGTTCATAATGTTCTGGCTTCACGATGAGGAAGGACTTGCTAGCGTTTGGGTGGTACCCTATTTGTGGACCTCGCGATGTTACCAGGTCCCACCACTTTTTGATGTCCTCCACTTTTCCTGCTCCTGTAAGGTCATCAGCATATGCTACTTGTTTGACCCCGGTTGTTTCAAATTTTATTTCTTGTTGGAGCACTGATAGTCCAATTGCATACATTGCCATTGCTACGGGGTCCCCCTGTGTTGTTCCCTCGGTCGACTGTAGGATGGTATCACCTCGTAGAGCCTTGTTGTTTACTACGTAGAGGTCTGAGGGATTCCTATACGAATTTTCAACATACATCGCAAAGCTAGGACACTTGATCTTGATGTTGTGCAGTGCAGCCTTGCGGTTAAGTATGTTGAATGCGTTTGAAGCATCCACCAGGAGAACGGCCTCACAATCACGCTGCTCAAATATCAATCTCATGGCGTGAATGGCCGCCTCCCCACCAGCCTGGTGGCCAGCACACACTTGTAGGTTCCCTGCTGCTGCCCTGACATCGTCCTTTACCACCTCCATTATGCACTTACCGATGATCCGCCTCAGCACTTCCCCCACCCCTATAGGTCTACATCCTGGTTTCTTTTCCAGAGGAATAAGGCGGCAGGCCGTCAGGGCCTGGAGGTGATGGCAGTGAGAGGATGCAAGCTTTCTTGCAAGGGCGGCAATGGCAGTGCAGAGATCGCTTGCTGCAGGGCCAAACTTGTTTGTGCTGAGGATGACTCTCCAACCGTTTGCATCCAGACCTGAAGGGCCGGCTCCTCCTCGAGTCTTCAGTGCCTTTTTCCACACCATCTCTCCTGTTATTTTCTCGAACAGGACAGCATTTGGTGGGATATAGTCACCCTGGAGCCTGATGCCTTCATCTTCGCTTGCAGGGGGATGTTTCTCTTTCAATAGTTTTAATGTCTCTCTGTTTATTGGCATCACCCCACCGGAGGATTCCTGTGTGAGAGATCTTACCGCGAGAGACACTTTTCCCACACGCATTTTGTTTCCAAATTTTCTTGCCACGTCATCGGTGTTTTGCTTTCCGTCACCCGTGAATTTTAGTCTCTCCTGCAGTGTTCTTGCTTCACATAGGAGATCATCTAAGGCCCCAGTCTGCCACATTGTCAGTCTTCTCTTCATTGCCGCCACATTTTCTTTGTGCTTAGCCTTTGTGTGTGTCCTCTGACAAAATAGATGTGGTATTATTGCCAGTATTTGAAGAGCTAGGGGGGCGAGGAAGCGGTCCTGAGTGTAATCAGTCATGAAGCGAGTCATCTCCCGAATCATTTCTTTGGTGGCCGCACACTTGGGTGGTTCAAATAAGTTAGCGGGCGACCACTTGACAATTTCTGAGTAGGTTTCTTTGACCCATACGTCTGCATTTTCCATCGACATGCCATTCCACTGAGGCGGCTGTCTCTCATTCTCCTCGTGGACACCTGCTACTGAGGGAGCAGCATTTATTAGTACTACATTTTCGGGTTGAGTAGACTCACTGCTATCATTTCGGATATCATCGGGTAGTTGGGTCCCGGCGATATCCACTGTGGCCACCTGTGTCGGCTCCCTGCGACGTGGGTTCCGACACTGGTCTAGCTTCCTGCAATCCACACATGGTCGGTTGTTTCTGGCACAAACACAATTTGTGCAGTTTTGGTTCGGGCTAGCACAGACGCAGCAAGGAATGTTACCAGGCATAGTGAACAGCACCTTGGGCGACGGTAACGTCCGCCTCCGGACATCTGATTTAGTCCGAGGCACAAGATTATACTGGTTCTTATGAGGGAAGGGCGGAGAGGTGACAGGCTGGACTGCTGTGTCCAGGTAGTAGGGGCATACGTGCGCGCGTGGGTGTGTAGGCTACCCCCCCCTAATAGCGACCATCCATACATCAGAATGATACACTATGGACAAGAGTTTGTCACACCAAGCACTAGTTTCTATATCCTTGGCACAAATAACCACCATTTATATGGTCTCACTGGTGTAATATCAGTTATGTATACTACTACTACTACTACTACTGCTACTACTACTACTACTACTACTACTACTACTACTAATAATAATAATAATAATAATAATAATAATAAAAGTAAATGCATAAATGAAGTGGATGAGTCAACAGAGAAAAAATTTTTCAGAAAGACAAATATTACTTTTTCGTACCTCGTATAGGAAAAATATCTTAACATCTTGCTACGAGGAGTGAGGGGAAAAAACTCAGGCAGAAAAGACATATGAACCTAGTGCCGACCAACACACTCGTCTATATAACTTAGCCTCAGTAAGCTTCTCTCTGGCGTCTCATCTCCTGACCTGACTTTTAATCCTACTACATTCTGACACTTAAAATTATAAATTCCTCCAAGGACCACAAAAAAACTTAAAAGCCTGTAGCCTCAAGCGTCATTAGCGGGGGGGGGGGAGAATCCTAAACTTCATACGATCTCTTATAGCGTGTTTCCTCCTCCCCCCCCCCCCACCCACCCCACACACACCCCCCATCCCGTGTCCTCCTCCTCCTCCCCCCACACACACCCCATCCCCCACCTATGATATTAAGTGCGCAGTATACGAAAAGTTCTATTTGTGTGTCTTGTGAATAATTATAGTCTGGGTAAGCAATTTCTTGAGGTGGTTTAGGACGTGATATTTATGAATTCTGCTTTTTGTGTGAGTGTGTGTGTCATGAAACTCTGTCGCTGCTTAGTCTAGCTTAAGATGCATCTGCATTGGCAACAGATGTACTGCGCACTCTGTCAGGCACCAGCAACAAAATGACAAAAATAATGTTGTCGTGTTAAAATCATTCAATTCGTTGATGGTGTCACTGCCTATAACTTAAACTTAACAAATGAATGTATTGACGCCTTTGGTATTACGGTTTAACTTAATCAGTACGATGAGCTAATCCCTTGAGTACGATGACCCAATCCCTCGACTACGAAGACTCAATACCGTGAGTAAGATGATTTAAACTCTTCTTTTATTTAACCTACTGAAGGAATTCTTGCTTTTGTTATATTCGCTATGTTCAATCGAATTTTTATATTTCAGCACGATATAAAAAAGAAGTATTAATATGTGAGTGTCTGTCAGTTTGAGAATCAGCGGCACATAGACAAGAATATTTGAATTGAAAGGAAGTACAAGAAACCAGAATTAAACGAGGAGGTTTAGTAGTGAAACGTGGGTAACGAATACCGTAGACTTTCTTAACTTTACCCATTACTGTACACATGTCGATCCATTAAGATGGATATACTTCTCTCTACCATTCTCACGTGTCCCACAACTAGTATATCGTTAATAAAAAAATAAAGTAAATAAGTTTCCAGTATCTCCACTACGAGTAACTAAGAACATAAAGGACATCAGAGCTCACCATGTAAATGACACAAGTTCAAAGAAACTATTATCATTATATAATTCATTACATAAAAAAAATAAACAAATTGAGTTAATTACAAAAGCTCCACACCCCCGAGGCGAGTGCTTCATAATACAAGCCATGACGCGGGTCGGGGTTAATATACTGTATATTTATATATTCTAACCAAAGACTCGCCTTACTACTACTACACGTATGGATCACTATGTGTAAATATCCTTATAACATGTTTCAAATCTTTCCATCTAATACTACAGGAGGAGTTAATGGTGTAAAGTATACATTCACTCACAGTATTATAGACTGACGGAGCGACTGAAGTAGAGGAACTACCTGTAGAAGGATAAAGTGGAGGAGGGTCGGATTGACTGATGTGAGGATGGTCTGGCTGAAAAACGTACTGATAGAGAGAGAGAGAGAGAGAGAGAGAGAGAGAGAGAGAGAGAGAGAGAGAGAGAGAGAGAGAGAGAGAGCAAACACTTAACTAGAAGAAAAACAAAACCACATCAGAATCCCTTTTCTACTCCTCCTCCTCCTCCCCCCCCCCCCCTTCCTCTCCCTCCTCCACCTCCCTTTCCTCCCGGCACTATTTCCTCCAGTACTTCCACAGCTCTCCAGGGACAGTCACGCTATTTAAAAAAATCTGTTTTCTTTTTTTTTTCGTCAGTCTGATACGGAAAAGAGGATTTTCTACTTCCGCGACCAATCTCAATGGCACGACTTCCTCTTTTGTTAAATGGAAAAAAAAAGATATGGCTTTACCGTATAGTTCAAGAGTATCTGTCCAATTAATATTTCCATCCTATAAAGTTTTTTTCTAGATTACGTTTTGGTATTTGTTAAACGTAACCACAACTGTTTGATGACTTTTTCTAACAAATTACGTACATAAATATATGGTTTTATTGTTGTTAGTCGTAAATAAAAACAATTTCCTTGATTTTTTTGTGGCTGGGGGGGGGGGGGGGGGGAGGAGTGTGGGGGGTTAATTTTAATCTTTACTGAAATTTCCACAAAAAATCTTCCTCACTTGGGCTGAATGACGAGAAACACTACATCACCTGGCCTGGATGACGAGAAACACTACATCACCTGGCCTGGATGACGAGAAACACTACATCACCTGGCCTGGATGACGAGAAACACTACATCACCTGGCCTGGATGACGAGAAACACTACATCACCTGGCCTGGATGACGAGAAACACTACATCACCTGGCCTGGATGACGAGAAACACTACATCACCTGGCCTGGATGACGAGAAACACTACATCACCTGGCCTGGATGACGAGAAACACTACATCACCTGGCCTGGATGACGAGAAACACTACATCACCTGGCCTGGATGACGAGAAACACTACATCACCTGGCCTGGATGACGAGAAACACTACATCACCTGGCCTGGATGACGAGAAACACTACATCACCTGGCCTGGATGACGAGAAACACTACATCACCTGGCCTGGATGACGAGAAACACTACATCACCTGGCCTGGATGACGAGAAACACTACATCACCTGGCCTGGATGACGAGAAACACTACATCACCTGGCCTGGATGACGAGAAACACTACATCACCTGGCCTGGATGACGAGAAACACTACATCACCTGGCCTGGATGACGAGAAACACTACATCACCTGGCCTGGATGACGAGAAACACTACATCACCTGGCCTGGATGACGAGAAACACTACATCACCTGGCCTGGATGACGAGAAACACTACATCACCTGGCCTGGATGACGAGAAACACTACATCACCTGGCCTGGATGACGAGAAACACTACATCACCTGGCCTGGATGACGAGAAACACTACATCACCTGGCCTGGATGACGAGAAACACTACATCACCTGGCCTGGATGACGAGAAACACTACATCACCTGGCCTGGATGACGAGAAACACTACATCACCTGGCCTGGATGACGAGAAACACTACATCACCTGGCCTGGATGACGAGAAACACTACATCACCTGGCCTGGATGACGAGAAACACTACATCACCTGGCCTGGATGACGAGAAACACTACATCACCTGGCCTGGATGACGAGAAACACTACATCACCTGGCCTGGATGACGAGAAACACTACATCACCTGGCCTGGATGACGAGAAACACTACATCACCTGGCCTGGATGACGAGAAACACTACATCACCTGGCCTGGATGACGAGAAACACTACATCACCTGGCCTGGATGACGAGAAACACTACATCACCTGGCCTGGATGACGAGAAACACTACATCACCTGGCCTGGATGACGAGAAACACTACATCACCTGGCCTGGATGACGAGAAACACTACATCACCTGGCCTGGATGACGAGAAACACTACATCACCTGGCCTGGATGACGAGAAACACTACATCACCTGGCCTGGATGACGAGAAACACTACATCACCTGGCCTGGATGACGAGAAACACTACATCACCTGGCCTGGATGACGAGAAACACTACATCACCTGGCCTGGATGACGAGAAACACTACATCACCTGGCCTGGATGACGAGAAACACTACATCACCTGGCCTGGATGACGAGAAACACTACATCACCTGGCCTGGATGACGAGAAACACTACATCACCTGGCCTGGATGACGAGAAACACTACATCACTACATCATAGTTATTTATTTTAGTTGAGTAAATTTTCTCGGGATATGAAGGATAAAAATGGTGTGTGTGTGTGTGTGTGTGTGTGTGTGTGTGTGTGTTTATAATCTTAAAGCGTTCACGTATATGTAAAAGCTTGTAAACCCGGACCATTACGCTCACCATCACCATTAAAACTCACCATCACCTCTTCTCTTATATCTCACCATCATTCCTTTTAGCTATCTTTTTTATCATTACTTCTTCATTCATACTTCAGTGGTGCACCAGTAACCCTTCACCAGTGAATAGTTCCTCCAGTCACCTCACCATCATTTCACCATATCACCATTCTCATCGTTACCTCACTGTGGCCTTCCCAAGAACTTCACCATCTATTCACCATCTCTTTTACTATCACCATCACCTCACCATTACTTCACCATAACACCAGGGTCCGTTGCTACCCACACGATGACGTCACCATCTGCAACGAGGACAATTTTTCTACTCCATGTCCGGTGCTTCTGGCTCGTGTGAGTAACCATAGTGTAGGTGTAGACAGCGGTGGTGAGAGAAAATAGTGTAGGCCTCTCCATTGTGGGTGAGAGACACTCATAATATTTAAAGTGTTTACCATGGAAGCTGTGACCCCCCCCCCCCTAGTTCGCCAGGCCACCGCCAGGGGGACATTGATCAACATTCCAGAAGTTGTATTTATGTTACTTGTGGTATTTTTGCAGTTTTTCTTCAATAATTGATTTATTTTCGCAGTTCTTAACGTGATTTTAAACTCAAATAGCAGAGTTACCGTGGCGCTGTTGTTTATAACTGTTTGGTATTCTTTTGTATGTGTTTTGGTATAGGTTCTTGCAAAATTTCTTCATGATTCACGACACTCATACACACGACAGTCAAACACGCACACACAAGTGTATCTTGAGTTAGTAGCCAAGATTGGCTGTAAAAGGGCCACACACAGCTTCAATACAATTGTAACTCTGTTATTTGAGTATAAATTCATACAAATCCTGAGAAAAACTACGAAAATATATGAATTATTAAAGAAAAACAACAAAACCACCTTCATAAAAGCCGACAGTAGACCCCTGGCGGTGGCCTGACGAACTACGTCTAGCACCGCCGGGACCAGTTCGAGGCTGGGCCCAGCCAGTTGCTTTTTTTTTTTAATGGGAATTAGCCCACCCGGGCACAGATCAAACGACCCACAACGGGGCCTGGGGGGGGGGGGGGGCGAAAAAAGGAACAGAAATAAATTTAAAATATAGAAGAAAAAGGTTATACTGTGTTAATGTACACCAGGAGGAGGGTTTCTGTTTACTGGGGTTGGCGTCTCTTGGTGCCGCAGTAGGTGATTGGTGCTTTGGTAGAGTTAGTTTGTCTAACTGTCTCTGTCCGTCTGTCTCTCAGTCTCTGTCTGTCTTTGTATCTCTGTTTGTCTGTCCGTCAGTCTGTCTCTGTCTGCCAGTCTATTTTTACAATGTCTGTCACTGTCTGTCTGTGTCTGTGTTTGTCTCGTTCTGTCTATCTGTCTGTCTCAGCCTCTCTGTCTTTCCACTATGTCGGTCTCTGGCTGTCTGTTCTGTCTCTCTGTCTGTCTGTCTGTTTTTTGTTGAAAGGAGTTGTTGAGTTAGGTTGTTTTTATTGAGAGGGTTGTCGCTGAGGTTGGGTATGGAGAATTGTCAGTATTTCTGTGCGGCTTTGTCTGGGGGGGGGGGGGGGGCGGTGGTCGGGTATGTTGATTTATAGGATAGGATTCCTTAGGGAGGATTTGTAGACAGACAGACAAACAGAGACAGTTAGAAAAACAGACAGACGGACGGACACAGACAGACAGACATTAAACAGACAGACACACAGAAACACAGAAACCGTCAGACAAACGGACAAACACCGAAAGACACAGACAGAAAAAGACATACAGACAGACAAACAGACGAGCGGAGACAGACAGACAGTCAGAGGCAGACAGGGAGAGACAGACAATCTTGGCTAATAACTCAAGATAAAGAAGGAATCGCCGTAAATAAGAAGGTCCGGCGCTCTTCTCAGGCTCGACCGCTGTCACCCAAACTGAAACAGACAAAACATAGACTAACATATAGACGAAAGAGACAGACAGACAGAAAAACAGAGGCAGAAAATCAGAAAGACAGACAGAGATCGATATTGTGAGACAGACTGGCAGAAACAGTCAGACACAGAGACACAGATAGATGGGGGATGGGGGGATTCCACACCCTTCCCAGTCGGTGGGTCCTGATACCTTCCGTTGCCAACTACCGGATGGTGCCATTCTCCACCTCCCAGGATGGGTGTGGATGGGGGATGGGGGATTCCACACCCTTCCCAGTCGGTGGGTCCTGATACCTTACCGTACACCACCCTACACCACCATAACCCATACTACACCACCCACTACACCCCCACTACACCACCATACCCCACACTACACCACCCACTACACCACCCTACACACACTTCCCAGTCGGTGGGTCCACCGCAACGAACCCAACGACCCAACGCAACGCAACGAACCCAACGACCCAACGCAACGAACCCAACGACACACCGCAACGCAACGATCCACAAAATTTTTTTTAATTTTTTATTTTTTTTTATTTTTTTTTTTTATTTTTTTTTTTAGTACACCACCCACTACACTACCCTCTCATCCCACCCACCCCGTCATCCTCTAACCCTTCCCAGTCAGTGGTTCTTGGTACCTTCTGTTGTTGGCTGACGGATGGTACCATTCCCCACCTCCCAGGATGGGTGAGAGGTTGATGGGTGTGGGTGGGGGGTTATAGACGGGATGTCCTACCCTACCTAACCTTACCTTACCTTACACCACCCCACACCACCCTACCCAACACTTCACCACCCTTCACCACGCACTGCACCACACCACCCAACACCTACCCTAGAGTTTAGTTAGTAAGTGATGAACTGGCTTGGCCTTGCCTCGATCTGGGACTGGAGGAGCTAGATAGAGGTACTTACTTTGTCGTGTCACAGGCAGGGGAATTAATATCGACTTTTTGGAAGGTCTATTTATGTTACATTAGCTGTTTTTCCTGTTTTTCTTTAATAATTCATATATTTACGCAGTCAACCTCCAAAAGTAGACGTTTATTAACATAGAGATATAATGGGGCACTCCGTACAACATTCAAGCTATGTGGGCGTGTATGACTTGTCTTCTTGTGTACATGACTCGTGTGTGTGTGTGTGTGCGTGTATGACTGTCTTGTGCATATGACTGCCATGTATGTGTGTGTATGACTATCTTGTGTATATGTCTGTTGGATTCTCAAGTCTTTGTCCACTAAATTCCCTCACCTAAACCTTCTCCATTACCACACCCCTCATCCCCCACCCTCCACCCTCACCCCGCCAACCCCCACCCCCACTCCCCCCACCCTTACACCCCTCATCCCCCACCCTCCACCCTCACCCCGCCAACCCCCACCCCCACTCCCCCCACCCTCACACCCCTCATCCCCCACCCTCACCCCGCCAACCCCCACCCCCCACCCTCACTCCCCCCACCCTCACACCCCTCATCCCCCACCCTCACCCCGCCAACCCCCACCCCCACTCCCCCCCCCCCTCACACCCCTCATCCCCCACCCTCCACCCTCACCCCGCCAACCCCCATCCCCCACCCTCACACCCCTCATCCCCCACCCTCCACCCCCAATCCCCCAACCCCCATCCCCCACCCTCACACCCCTCATCCCCCACCCTCCACCCTCACCCCGCCAACCCCCACCCTCCACCCTCACCCCGCCAACCCCCATCCTCACTCCCCCACCCTCACACCCCTCATCCCCCACCCTCCACCCTCACCCCGCCACCCCCACCCCCACCCTCACTCCCCCACCCTCACACCCCTCATCCCCCACCCTCACCCCGCCAACCCCCATCCCCACTCCCCCCACCCTCACACCCCTCATCCCCCACCCTCCACCCTCACCCCGCCAACCCCCATCCCCCACCCTCACTCCCCCCACCCTCACACCCCTCATCCCCCACCCCCACCCTCACCCCGCCAACCCCCACCCTCCACCCTCACTCCCCCCACCCCTCATCCCCCACCCTCACCCCGCCAACCCCCATCCCCACCCTCACTCCCCCACCCTCACACCCCTCATCCCCCACTCTCCACCCTCACCCCGCCAACCCCCACCCTCACTCCCCCCACCCTCACACCCCTCATCCCCCACCCCCACCCTCACCCCGCCAACCCCCATCCCCCACCCCCCACCCCTCATCCCCCACCCTCCACCCTCACCCTGCCAACCCACACCCCTCATCCCCCACCCTCCACCCTCACCCCGCCAACCCCCACCCTCACTCCCCCACCCTCACACCCCTCATCCCCCACCCTCACCCCGCCAACCCCCATCCCCCACCCTCACTCCCCCACCCTCACACCCCTCATCCCCCACCCCCACCCTCACCCCGCCAACCCCCATCCCCCACCCTCCCCCCACCCTCACACCCCTCATCCCCCACCCCCCACCCTCACCCCGCCAACCCCCATCCCCCACCCTCACTCCCCCCACCCTCACACCCCTCATCCCCCACCCCCCACCCTCACCCCGCCAACCCCCACCCCCCACCCTCACTCCCCCCACCCTTACCCCCAAATGGTGAATTCATCTACTGTAAGTCACTCTTTTAAATTGGGGCATTAAAAAAACCAAAAAGCGTCAAAACAACAGAGACTCGACCGGCTCACTACCTACCATGTTGATTGCCCGCACAAGATGGACGAACAGACAGAATCTCATAAAAATAAAGTTCTTTTTTTTCGCCCCCCAGGCTCCGTTGTGGGTCGTTTGACCTGTGCCCGGGTTGGCTAATTCCCGTAAAAAAAAAACCACACACAAGAGAGAGATAGAGGAGAACACAATATCAACTTAGTAAATCCTCCTTCCATTTCATTTCCAGGAACAACTTAGTTCTCCACGAGGTTCACCCGTGGACAGCCATCGTTATTGGAACATGGGGAAATGTCGTCCGGGAACTATTTTTGAAACCAAAAGAAAGAAAATTGATTTGGATGGACATAAAATGTATAAATCTGCAAAGGAATAATATTTGTTATACGATATACTCCATACAGAACAGCACATGCAGAATTGTATTGTTCTTTTTAAAAGCTGTCCATGTTTGTGTACGAAAAATGCCGCCAGCCTCTACTCGCCGTTTATATCCTCCAAATTCGCCTAACCATCATAAAAGGTAAGCCTTTAAGATAACTAATACAACTAATTTATGTGTAGAAATGTATTGAAATCAAATTGAACTAAAAAAAAGTCGTAAATGGTCTATTTGAAGAGTGGTGAGAACAGCTTCCTCTGGGATGGTGAATGACGTCCTTTATCAGAATTAATATCGACCCAATTTTCGTAATGAGCGCAATTAATAACCGTCCAGCACTACCAAAATAATCATTTCCTTAGTATAATTACTTATTAGCCTAGATTTCATATTTTAATAAGTCCAAATATGCCAGGTAACTAGTGCTAGGTACTTCCCAGGCATGTTTCATTTGTGCATCAGTTTAACCACAATTTGCTACTAATAAGATAAATTCAGTGACCTAAATTCATGTTTTATTTTTTTATTCCCTTAGTGACTCGATGTATTACAAAAAAGAACTACTTTACGACTTGTTTGGGCCAACAGTTGGAGTGGTGATATTAATTAACTTTGCCATTCACACTGGTAGAATCAAATGTAGATATATTGGCTTTGTATGTCCATGATTTCAACAAAAATGAATAAGTCCTTCTAAAGTAAATGGAATTGATGATATTATTATCTTTTTGGCCATCCAGCGAATTTAATGATTTTAAGTTGACCGATTTTTACCAGTTAAGTTAGGTTATGTTAGATTAGTTAAGTTGGGTTAGGTTAGGTTTGGTGACATTGAAATTATGTTTTTTCAAATGCCAAGTAGAGGTGGATGACCTAAACATTCATTTTACCAAATTGATTATGAGTAGATTAAACACATTAGTTGTGTTTTTTTTACAAATTCAGACCCCGTAAAGTTCTAATGACAATCACTTCATGATAGATGTTTCACCCTATACACTAAAGCTACTTTATATAAGAGGAAAAAATTAGCACCAAATTGTATTGTTTAATACCAAAAGAAGTCATTGATGATAATATTTAATAACAATATTTCAGGTATTACGACCTGGTCGTCGGGACGGAACACCGTCGTAAGTCGAGGAGAGACTGTAATACATTTTCATCTTTAAACTCCTTGTATCTTACCTAACTCACCTTGATGCTCCACTCAATTATAGCTAGATGCAATAATTGTAGAAAGTAATCACAGGTATGACTGCCTTTACCGTTAATTGTTTTTATATTACAATTCTTGGATATTCAAAGATAATGAAATTATGAATATTCAATAAATGTGATATACGTACAACAGAAATATGTCAGACTTGACTAATTAACTGTGACCATAAATTAACCTAAGTGAATTTGTCCTTAATCCAACCTTTAAAATATGAAAGACAGTATACTTTATTTTATGATAGTTAAGTCAGTTTCCAGTTAGGTTAAGTTAGGTAGGTTAGGTTAACATTTTTATATAGATCATTAAAATTTTAAAGGGCTTATAATTTTTGTTCTATGAATTTCTCCAAAAAAGGGATCAAAGTTTTGAAATCACCATAACAATATACACTACAGTACATTAGAAAAAACAATAATTTTTTTAGTGTGTGTTGCATATCAAACCAAAAAATCTGAGTTTCCTTTGGAATTTTTTATTTTTATTTTTTTTTAACAGACAAAATTACCTCTTTCCTATATCTCTTTACTGAAGCGGAAATAATAATAATAATAATAATAATAATAATAATAATAATAATAATAATAATAATAATTTTATTGAGTGAAAGAAGAAGGGAGGCCGAGTGGAGGAAGAACGGGGGGGGGGAGTGGAGGAGAAAGGGGAAGGAGGGAAAGGGAAGGAAGAGGGAAAAGGAGAAAGGGGATGGGATAGAGGGTAGGGGAAAGGGGTGGGAAAAAGGGAGGGGCAGGGAGAGGAGGGAGGGGAGAGGAAGGGGTGGGAGAGAAGGGAGAGGGAATAAAGGGAGGGGGAGGGAGAAGGAGAAATGGAAAAGGAAAGAGAGGAGGGAGAGAGGGAAGGGAGAGGGAAGAGAGAGGGAGAGAGGGGGAGAGGGAGAGAGGGGGAAGGTAAGGTAAAGGAGAGGAAGGGTGGGGTTATGAGGAGACATTATCCAATTTTTTGGCAAAGTTAAATTAAACTGTCCACCCGATAATGAGGTATTTCGTCGAAAGTCTTTGACCTAGAGCCGTGACCAAGAGCCGTGACCTAGAGCCTTGCCTTGAACCGTGACCTTGAGCCGTGACCTAGAGCAGTGACTTAGAGTTTTGATCTAGAACTTTGACCTTGAACCGTGACAGAGTCGTGAAGTGGAGCTGTGACCTAGATCCGTGACCTAGAGCCGTGACCTAGAGCCGGGACCTAGAACCTTGCCTTGCACCGTGACCTAGAGCCGTGACCTTGAACCGTGACCTAGAGCCGTGACCTAGAGTTTTGATCTAGAACTTTGACCTTGAACTGTGACAGAGTCGTGAACTGGAGCTGTGACCTAGAGCCGGGACCTAGAACCTTGCCTTGCACCGTGACCTAGAGCCGTGACCTTGAACCGTGACCTAGAGCCGTGACCTAGAGTTTTGATCTAGAACTTTGACCTTGAACTGTGACAGAGTCGTGAACTGGAGCTGTGACCTAGAGCCGGGACCTAGAACCTTGCCTTGCACCGTGACCTAGAGCCGTGACCTTGAACCGTGACCTAGAGCCGTGACCTAGAGTTTTGATCTAGAACTTTGACCTTGAACTGTGACCTATACCCGTGACCTAGAGCCGTGACCTTGAACCGTGACCTAGATCCGTGACCAAGATCCGGGACATATATCCTTGACAGCCGTGACCCTGAGTCGTTACAGCCATGACCTAGAGCCATGACTTTGCATCGTGACCTATAGCCGTTATTTAAGAGCCGTGACCTAGAACCGTGACCTTGCACCGTGACAGCCGTGACCTAGAGCCGTGCCGTGACCTAGTCCCGTAACCTAGAGCCGTGACCTTGAGCCAGGACCTACAGCTGTGACCTAGAGCCGTGACTTTGCATCGTGACCTATAGCCGTTATTTAAGAGCCGTGACCTAGAACCGTGACCTTGCACCGTGACAGCCGTGACCTTTAGCCGTGACCTAGAGCCGTGCCGTGACCTAGTCCCGTAACCTAGAGCCGTGACCTTGAGCCAGGACCTACAGCTGTGACCTACAGTAGAGCCGTGAACTAGAACCGTGACCTAGAGCCGTGATCTAGAGCCGTGAACTAGAACCTGAAACCTAGTCCCGTGACCTAGAGCCGTGACCTAGAGCCGTGAAGTAGAACCGTAAACCTAGTCCCGTGACCTAGAGCCGTGACCTAGAGCCTTTCATATATACTCACATAGCCTTTATCACTTCTTAATTCAGCAGCATTACACCCACCTACCAAGTTTTATTACATCTATCCAGTTCACTTTATTGCAACCTTCTTCAAAATTATATTAAATATCGACGAATATATAATCTAACCTATAATCTAACTTTGATGTTAGCCGTTGAAATCCGTCTTAAGATAATTTAATTCCAAACAAACATACAAGGAGTGACCCCCTCCTCCCCCCCCCCCGCACACTGTAGATAAATAAACGCTTTAACAACTTTGAAAAATAATCCACAAAAATCACGTCACAACAACAATGGCTGGACGTGCATGTCAGGTTCCCATTCAGTATTTTTATGCAAAGTTCATTTAAATGTAAATATCAGTTGTGATCTGTGAGCACGTACAGTGCCGCGGTAGTGTGGTGTACTCAGGCACGGACCTCCTCTGAGTGCACACAATTTCAACTACCATTTGTTTGTGTGTTAAAGGGTCTATATAATTACAAACGAACTCATCGCTATATGTAACTAATTCTTGTGATTAATTACGCACGATTATTACCATTACTATACCCAGAGATGATGATGATTATTATTATTATTATTATTATTATTATTAGTAGTAGTAGTAGTAGTAGTAGTGGATACCAGGATACCAGGGAAGTAAATAAGATCCGTAGGGCCATTACAACAGATCGGCAGCACTGCCAAAATGACATGTTGCAGCAACTATTGCTGCAGGTTCCAGAAAATTTGACAAAAAAAGTAGCTATAGCGCAGGAGGTGGGCGCCTCGAACTGGTTAACTACGTTACCGATAAGGGCAAATGGTTTCAGCCTTAACAAACAAGAATTTACAGATGCCATTGCTCTAAGGTACGGTTGGCCAGTAGATGGTTTGCCCTCCCAATGCGTGTGTGGCTCTTCCTATGACGGCGATCACGCCATGGTCTGCAAGAAGGGGGGCTTCATATGCATGAGGCATGACGAGGTAAGGGATCTCACAGCAAATATGTTGAAGGAAATCTCCCGGGACGTCATGGTAGAACCGACCCTCCTTCCACTGGATGGTGAGATCTTCCAACACAGGACTTCAAACACATCTAACGAAGCCCGTGTGGACGTCAGTGCTCGAGGATTCTGGACGCGGGGACAGCGAGCTTTCTTCGACATCAGGATTTTCGATCCCATGGCCACTTGTCACCGTAACCTAGCTCTCGATGCTGCACATAGGAGGAACGAGAACGACAAGAGAAGGGCATATGGGGAGAGAATTCAAAACGTTGATCAAGGCAGCTTCACTCCTCTAGTGTTCACAACCTCTGGTGGGATGGGCCCAAGTGCAAGATGTTTCTACGCCAGACTCGCGGAGGTGATCTCCCAACAGAAGCAGCAGCCCAGAAGTTATGTTACAGCCTGGATGAGATGTCGACTGTCCTTCTCTCTCCTTCGGTCGGCTTTGCTCTGCCTCAGGGGAACGAGAGCTTCTGCCCCTACTTCGACAACTGCTGCAGATATTGACTATGAGGCTACAGTCACTGAATGCCGCATAGATCTGCGGCTCAACTAATTTAACACAGATAGGATAGCTTATTATGTATTAGGATATTTAATATTAAGGTAAATAAATGGTCGCGAAGGTGTGGCTATTGGGGGAGGCTGGAGGCCACGTTGAAAAAAAAAAAAAAAAAAAAAAGTAGTAGTAGTAGTAGTAGTAGTAGTCATAGTATTGCATTTTTTATCATTATAATTATTATTAATATCGACTTCACTCCCCAATTCCACCCCAAAGCAAATTATCGTCCTAATCTTTAACACCTTCAATATTAATGTCGTATTTCTCTTTCAGCTCCAGCATTAAGTTAACGAGCACTTAGCGTTGTAATAAGGTACATTTTTGGGTGCTTAGAGGTAGTGTATAATTAAGCAAGCGACCCCCCCCCTCCCGAGTCCACGTAACGTCACCCACTGACAAAGTTGAGACCAAAATCAAGCGACCTCACACACTTATCCCTCCCACAACTAAAAAGAAAGTATAATAATAATAATAATAACCACAGCTATTATTCATCACATATACAACCAATACCTGACAAACACCGACCAAACAGCAGCTATCACTCCATCACTATGGGCATGCTTAAGTACAGTCGCCCGTGAGACGCCCGGTACAGATCTAGGGGCTGGCAGAGAGAGACGTGGCGAACCTGGGAGGTGTTCCGTCCTCCATGGGATGAGTTGAAATGTACGAAAATGTGTCCTTAGGAAACCCAACTTTGGACGAGATGAGGGTTAGGAAAACAGATGAGGAGAGGTGAATATAAAGTGTGGAGCGGGTTATTATTAAGAAGTTACACAGCAGCGTGTCTTGTTCAAAGGGTCATATACGGGAGTCATTTATTATCGTTTGTGGAAGGACATCATTTTTAAAGGTAATCATGCATACACAGACACACGTACGTACAAGAGAGAGAGAGAGAGAGAGAGAGAGAGAGAGAGAGAGAGAGAGAGAGAGTGTGTTTGAGAACCAATGTGACTAATCATTATGAGCGTATACGGTTAAATGCTCTTTACCAAATTTAACTGTGTAATACCAATACAAGTCCTTGATCAGCAAATAGAAAAACAAAAACCTTCCATACAATTAACAAGTTTCTGCACTACAGTATAACTTCCTCGATACACCTGGGTGATTAATAAGGTTACGTGTTCTGTTTACCTGTGTGTGTGTTTCTTATACTATAGAGTATTTTGAACCAGGTTTATCACTTAATTTTGGTACTGTGATAATGTTGCCTTTAGTTAGTGTGTCTTTGGGAAACTATAAATTATATGGCATGAGCGCTCCAAATCTATCAGCTTAAGAGGCATTTCTGGTGAAGCGACAGTTGCAATGGACGGGACATGTCATCCACATGCCAGACGACTCCCCCCGCCAGATCCTCTACGTGCAGCTGCCAGAGGCACGACGCAACCCTGGAGGACAATGCAAAAGGTACAAAGACCAGCTCAGAATGACGCTCATAAAATGTAACATTCCTCCAAAGGATCTTGAAACTATTGCATCCGACCGTAGTCTATGGCGCTCCACCTGTACCCAAGGCGTCAAACATCCCGAGAACGAGCGTAATAGAGCCAGATGTACATGTAGGGAAAGGAGACACAATCACACTCCCAGAGACCTTCCACCCAACCCAGAGCTGTCCTGCCCAATGTGTGCTGGTCAAGGATCGGACACCACAGCCTCATCCAGTGGCACCGTCGACAACATCCCTAGTTCACCACTCATTATCATTATCGATTTCATAATGAAGCCGAGTCGTCGTCGGCAACGACTGACAGCCTTAACAATAAGTTATATTTTAATAAGCATCGTATATGTACACACAGTAAAAAAAAGAAGTATCGCGCAGGGGGGGGGGGGGGGGTCTGGTGACTTCTGTCATGATCCATACATCACCTGATGTGTTGGGAGGGTTGGTATGCGTGCCTGTATGACAAAGGTTTCCACCTACCTATGATACAGCAACAGATATGTGAGGACACCCTCAGGCAAGGACAGCAGGTCTACCACCATAATACAGGTCCAACACACATTATCCCTCGTCCATGGTGTCACAGTGTTTCGCACATAATCCGTGCGGTACTTTCGTTTGCTGAGTGTACCTAGTTATCGTGCAACTTTGCCTGAAATATAAAATGGGTAACCCGTCCACACTACTAATGCTGACATATTGTTCCGAGACATGATAATGAAAAGCAAATATGAAACAAAAACTCCAGGCTACTTAAAGAGGCATGAAACGATATGTGCCTGACTTAACACGTACAGTTTATATACACAGAAAAAAAAAGAATGAGAGAGATCACCAACCAAAGTACGATTTGTTATTGTAAGGGCAAAGGAAATGAAACGTCAGTAGGCAGGACATAGAGGTGCCAGATGAACAACGAACCAACAGTATATTAATGAAATCTTGTACTCGATTCCTTGACAGGAAATACGGGGAAAAAAGTTTGGCTCGTACAGCACATGGAGAGAAGAGATTAGAAAGTTTTGGAGGTACTGAATGGAAAAGAAAGTTTTATTACAGAAGGTCGTGGAAGCATCTGGGGTAGGCGTTTACCAAACAATGGATTGATGGAACTTGAAGATGAAGGCAATATATGTCTTACCTCCCACTAATTCTTCTCATTTATTTGGACTTTTCCTTTTCGTTCTCCTAATATATCGCTCTCATTTTGCTCTTTTCTTTTTTTCGTGTGTGTGTGTGTGTGTGTGTGTGTGTGTGTAACCCTCCTCTTCATCTCCTTTCTCCCCCTTTCCTCTCTCCCTCGCGCCTCCCCAACATATAACTAGGGTGGAGGCCGCACGCGTATGGCTGAAGTAATCAATGAAACATTTGCAGATTGCTAAAAATTTCTGCCGGAATATCCGAAGCATAAATGTCACTTGAACGAGCACGTACGTGTGTTTTACATATGTATGTGTTTGTATGTGTGTGTTTTGTGTATGAGTATATGTGCGTTTTGTGTATGACTATTTGTGCGTCTTTTGTGTATGAGTATTATGTGTGTGTGTGTGTCACGGTCAAAGCCCAAATTAAGTCTATTGAAACATGTTGACAGTCTGTGTTGTGACTATTTATCCCTCATTGTCTCTGCTTAAAGAGCCATTCGTTCAGGGATTTTATAAAATAATAATTGAAAGAATAACGAGTAATAATAATGGTAACAATAATAATAATAATAATAATAATAATAATAATAATAATAATAATTAATGATAATAATAATCCAGCACTGGGCTAGCGTGTGTACCCTCTTGACTTTCAATTTCATAAACTGTCTTAAAAATATAAGGAAAAATATATGATGGCTTAAGATCCACATGATGCAATTTCTGGTTCATGTATAATTCTGAAACTTTACACAATCAACCATTTTAGTGAAGAATTTTTGTTTCGCGCAGAATCAAGTATTAAAGTAATTTGTTGTGTCTTGAACTTTTACCATAACTAAGTCTGGGACTCATGGGGGTTAAATATTCAGATGAAAACAGAATCTGTTGTGGGAGTTTTGCGTGAGTTTGTGTCTCTCCTCTCCTCTCCAAAATTCTGGGGATGGATGGGGGGGGGGGGGGGGTGGTGGTGGTTAGGAGGCGATAAATGGTGGTGGTGCAGAATTTTCATACTTTTGGTGAAAATAATACCTCTCATACCCTCCCTCATTCCTTCCCGGATACCCTTCCTCTTGTCTTCCCTCCTACTCTCCCTCATTTCCACCCTGATACCCTTTCCTCTTACCCTCCCTTATACCCATTCCTGATACCCTGCCCTATTCTTGTGGATTCTATCTAAATGAATTAGTCCAGAGATAATTAATATACAAATGAATTATATAATAGAGTTCAGTAATAGTACCATGTAATTAAGTAAACTGATATAATGATAAATTCTACTTGTTTTCCTTTTACGTAATTTTTCATTTACATATGTACCTTAAAAATCATTTGTTTTATGCACTGCTTAATTTAACGCCCAGGTGACCTGTGTGTATGGGAAATTTAAATACACAGATGATTAAGAAAAAACAATCATCTTACAAGATTTTCTCCTCTTAATCTTAGTCGTAGCTGGAATTCACTCATATAATCTTAATTGGGTACAGCAGGATTTGTAAATAGGTGTAAGACCAATTAAACATTTATTACGTGTTCCTAGTATAATGTTAGTTATGTTTCACCCAATTTTTAGCTCGTAACTAAATTCATTTGTCTTCTCATTTCAGGTAAGAACTTGACGTGCAGAAACAGCCAATCAGTGGACAGTGTTTATCTCAGTATCACAGTCGGCCAATGGTAATGAATGACGTCATTCTGTCTCGTTTTATGTCTTATTTATTTATTCTCTCTCTCTCTCTCTCTCTCTCTCTCTCTCTCGTTTAACATACACTGCCATCTCGAGTACCATGCCATGACGAAATGCTGAACGAGGGAGGTTAACGAGATTTCAGACGTCATGCGATCAATGAAGACTCCCATAACGCAATCTACGGTCCCGAGAGATGGAAGGGCAGCTCTATAACGAACAGGATAACGAGGATGTTTAACGAGATCACAAACTGCGTTGATGTACTCCGGTCAAATGAGGACAAACACCAACCGAAAGACTGAGTGAGAGAGAGCAAGAGAGAGAGAGTGAGAGAGAGAGTCTACAATATAAGGTTAGACAATAGGCAGACTGAGAGAGATAGTGAGAGAGAGAAAGAGATTAAGAGTCAGAGATAGAGAACACTCATTTTTCCACCTTACAAAACCTCATCAATAAATAAGCAAAAGAAAAAATAGAATACGTTAGAATAAAGAGTGCTTTTGTTTTTCTGAGAGAGACGTGTAACGGAGAAACTGAGGAGACAAAGACAGATAAATGACACTCAGACAGACAGACAAAGTAGGTAGTTAATCTTATCCATATTTACAGGCGGCCCAAGAACTAGCACAATAAGCGTCAGTACCGAATTTACATACAATATTGTGACAGGACCAGTTTGCTTAGTGAAAGAGATGGATAAGGTAGATTTCCCCCTAGCTCTCCCATTTCTCACCCCTATCTCCCCATCTCTCTCCCCTATCTCCCCATTTCTCTCCCCTATCTCCCCCATCCCCCCCCCCCCCACCACTCCGACAGACAACAAGTATAGCGGTGATAGTTAGTCCCCAGGGGAAGTGTGAACTGTGTTGATACTGGTTGTGGCAAAAGTTTTGGGTTTGTGTTGACTAGTGGCAGAGGCTGTGTGCTGTGTTGACTAGTGGCAGAGGCTGTGTGCTGTGTTGACTAGTGGCAGAGGCTGTGTGCTGTGTTGATTAGTGGCAGAGGCTGTGTGCTGTGTTGACTAGTGGCAGAGGCTGTGTGATGTGTTGACTAGTGGCAGAGGCTGTGTGCTATGTTGACTACTGGCAGAGGCTGTGTGCTGTGTTGATTAGTGGCAGAGGCTGTGTGCTGTGCTGTTGACTAGTGGCAGAGGCTGTGTGCTGTGCCGTTGACTAGTGGCAGAGGCTGTGTGCTGTGTTGACTAGTGGCAGAGGCTGTGTGCTGTGTTGTTGACTAGTGGCAGAGGCTGTGTGCTGTGCTGTTGATCAGTGGCAGAGGCTGTGTGCTGTGTTGTTGACTAGTAACACTGCCTAGCACCTAGTTACTTGCACGCACCACTTCCTAACACTTCTTCCTCTTCACGCACCACTTCCCAGCACTTCTTCCTCTTCACGCACCACTTCCCAGCACTTCTTCCTCTTCACGCACCACTTCACAGCACTTCTTCCTCTTCACGCACCACTTCCCAGCGCTTCTTCCTCTTCACGTACTTCTTCCCAACACTTCTTCCTCTTCACGCACCACTTCCCAGCACTTCTTCCTCTTCACGCACCACTTCCCAGCACTTCTTCCTCTTCATGCACCTCTTCCTAACACTTCTTCATTCTCGCTCGATTTCCCCCTGCGGGCCCGACCTCATCATTATAATTCAGCAACCATTGACAATATTACTGATTGCTGTCTTGGCAGTCCCGGAACAAGTCTCTCTCTCTCTCTCTCTCTCTCTCTCTCTCTCTCTCTCTCTCTCTCTCTCTCTCCATTCCCCCAAACCCCCCAAAACCTCAATATTTCTCTAAAATTAGTTTTCAAGTTTACAAATTTTACTGAAAACAGATAGAGAAAACGAGCTAAAAGCTATGGTGGTGGGCGAGGATAGGGGGTAAGGGGAGGGGAGGTGGAAGGGGAGGGAAGGTGGAAGGGGAGGGAAGGTGGAAGGGGGTTCAATTGCGGCAGTGATTATCCTGTACATACGAGACTCCCATTCGGAAAAAAAAACACATTCGGGTTTAAATTAACACCGTTGCACGATGGTGAAACGCCTGGTCCCTAGACGAGAGAGAGAGAGAGAGAGAGAGAGAGAGAGAGAGAGAGAGAGAGAGAGAGAGAGAGAGAGAGCACACGCTTGTACACCTTAACAATGGTGCCAGTGGTGGTTGAAGGCAGGTTGAAAGCTCCTTGCTCTTAAGGTAGCTTCCATTACCGTTTCATTTTGGAGGTTGAGGGAAAAGCCAGGCGTTGTTGAGAGCTCGTTCAGGCGTTGTTTTATGGCACGAGCTTCAGTGTGCTGGTGGAATGGAGGCGGCCTCGTTAAGACGCCATTATACATCTACAGGAGCACAGGAAGAGTGGCGGACAAGTTGGGGGGAATTTGATAACTTTATATATTGCCGTATTGAAGGGTCGAGGCATCAGGGAGGTACACTACATGACTTATATTATTCATTGTTCTTCAGGAGGGGAGAGAGTTGGTTAAGGTCAGTCATATCCCCAGGTCACGGTCATAAAGGTCATGTGGTCGACTATTAGCTATTAACCATGATTTTTTTTTGAGAACCATCCCGGAGAAAATATTTCCCTCTCAGTGAATTTATTAATGAATACACAAAGACTTGTTCAATCCGTCAGTGAGAACGTCCGACCGAGTTTCCTTTCTTTCCTTAAACTCAAATTTGTATACAGTTAATAGAAAAATGAACTAAACTTAATGGTGAATTGGCTGGAAGAGGGATATAGAGAGCTAAATATATTTTGTTTAATTTTCATTTTTCTGTATTTCTGTCGAACCGTAAGGACGTAAAGCATTATAATAAAATATCAATACTAAATTTTACTCAGATTGAATATAACGAATGTACAAGAGTAAGGTTGACATTGAATTATAAAATAGAAGAAAACTATTCAACACCAGAAATACATAAATTGAGAGTTAGAGACAGTTAGAAGGGACAAAGAGTCAGATGTAGTAACACAGTGATATGCGAAACATTAAGTCTCATTCTTAGCCTCAAGGGTTATCTGTGATTTAATTTATTCAGCTCACTCGCCCCCAATAGTCACTTGACGCTGACCTTCACTAAATTTGCCACTTGTTACTCCAGGTAGGTGCTAATCACCCTGACATCCTCTCTGGTGGTCCTTCACACTGCCTCGCACACGGTAGGTCGTCCGATGTATCATGAAAAAAGTACTCGTAGTTCTGCACCTTAAAAATTTCACTGTTGAGGAAAGCTCATAGGAAAAGATTCCCAAAAGAAGTCTCCGCATCCTTGTGTTGTGGACTGCAGATTACTTCCTTTAAACCTTTTATTTTGCTAGTGGGAATCCCTACACACGACATACACCACGTCTCGGTTATATCATCCAGAATCCACCACGTCTCGGTTATATCATCCAGAATCCACCACGTCTCGGTTATATCATCCAGAATCCACCACGTCTCGGTTTCATCCAGAATCCACCACGTCTCGGTTATATCATCCAGAATCCACCACGTCTCGGTTATATCATCCAGAATCCACCACGTCTCGGTTATATCATCGTCTTTAGCCTGTGGAAGATTGTTTGGCTCTACTCGACAACTGGACTTCTTGGGAAAATATAGTGTTGTAGACTGTAGAGGTGAGGAGATGTGGCACTTCTATGACATTCTGAGCCACGTTTAGATATTTACGAGCGCAAGGAATTCAGCGGCTTTAAGATACTGGGGATGTATAACTGAACTACACAAGTTTTAAAACACTCCATGTTGTTGAAGTTTGCTTTCATCTAAAGTACTGAACTTTTCTTTGATCTCGTCTTTCATGCTTCTATCAAACAAAGGTTCAAGACGATTGGCAAGAAGTGTCACATGATTTAAGCGAACCGGGATAAAGTCTGGTGATGTGAGAAGAGTAAACACCAGGAAGATCATTTAATTATTCTTTCTTGCGGTCATAGCTTGGTGTTGGTCTCTCGTTTCCTGTGTTACTTGACGCTGAAGGTTGTGTTGAATCATTGATGCAGGATTACCTTTACGAGAGAGAGAGAGAGAGAGAGAGAGAGAGAGAGAGAGAGAGATTAGAAAAGAGAAATTTAAAAAACAGTAATAGGGATAAAGATATTTTACAAAGAGAATGAAAGAATCTGAAGTAGCGAACCTTACGAACATAAAATGAGAAGGTAAGACAGTACAAAATAAATAATGAATATAAATGCACAAGATACTAAGACAGGCAGGTGAACACAGTAAAAATAAATACCTAATAAAAAAAAAGGGAAGAAAATTAGCAAAATTAGTCGTGGCGTTCTTTGTTGGACTAGATTATGCGGGAAGCCTAGTTGGTGCTTTTCATCACGCTCGTTAAGTAAAGCTCGACTCTTCTTAATTTTTGAATGTTTACACAATACACAATGGATGCATTGCAATTTCAACATGTTGCTCTTTTGTGCTTAGGTCTGAGTTGTAAATGATCTGTGTTAATAGATATATGTGCTGACCTTTTGTTGTGATGCGAAACTTGACAGCCTTTTGTTTTTATTCTTAGACTTTCGACTAAGCACAAGAGAAGGAACCTTTCCTTGGCCTGGAGCCTTGTTAACATTTAAAGATTCCCTGATTACTTAATTATTTTTTTATTTGTTTATTTATTTTTCTTTATTTAATTCCTAGAGTAGAAATTCTAGGTACCTCCAGTTTCATCACATCTTACTGCGGGGTTGAGTTTGAGGGAAAAAAAATTGAGGAAATAGATGAAGAGAATGTGGAAACACTGAACCATGAAGTGGGTTGAGAGGAATGAATGAAAGTATGGCAACTAAAGTTAGAGGTGAATGTATTAAAGGTGAACGAGAATAGTTGACTCTTATTTGGGGTATTCTGTACGCTGGCTGATCTATTATGCAGGGTTTGATTTGCATAACTTAATAACACCTTTGACGTCAACTCTTATATTTGTCTAGCTAGTTCCTCAGTGTCTACGGGTGAATCAGGTGTTTAATAGTATAGCTGTATAAACCTTTTTCAAGTTAATTACAGCATTGTCATAGGTAAGAATTAAATAATTTTATGACGAAGGGAAAGTTTTAGAACACTTTCATTGGGTATACTGGACGGTATTATTGACGTGTTCAACAGTAGAACAAGGATCATCAGAAAGAAATACTATAAAGGAAAAACTAAATAAAGATCCCCAAGTCCTTCCTAGTCTTCACGATCATCAATGCCAGCTGTGCACTGATACAACCTTCGTTGGCTGGACTAAAGAGAGTTAGTCTCAGAGACAAGACAATGGTCAGCAGAGCCAAGACGAGATGAAACTTTCAGAGAGTAAGAGTTGGGATAATTAGTTCAAGAAGGTATCCAGCAGTATCGGGAGTGTCGACCAGGTGGTGGGGTGGTAATGTTCCTCCCCCTACACAAGTGAAGTACCTATGTTAACCTTTCCGTGTAGTGGTTGTTGAGATCACGTCCTCGTTTTGAGTTCGGTTGTAGGAGATGGTTAAATGTTATATATATGAGGCGTGTATGTATATAGTTTAACAGATTTATACTTTTATTTGCCAAGTCTTACTCATAGGAAAATATAGATTCTGCCCACTATTGATGATTTAGTGTTTTATCTTGACCTGAAACTGACAACTAATCATCACTTTTCCTTTCTACTGATTACAGGTATACTGCGTTCCAGTAGGCGGAGATGTTTATATATTAGGAGGGATTAGTCGTGTTCACCTGGGATACTGAGGTGCATGATTTATTCAGATAAAAGAACCTGAAAAATATGTACTGTATATATACGGTATTTACAGCTCTTGCATCTATCTCATTATTAACATTTCATAAACACGAATAACGAATAAAAGTAGATTCATTGCAAAAGTACACTGATAATGTCATACCAAAGATATAGAGAAAATGGTGTAATATAAAATAGAGATTTCTTCCTGCGGTGAATCAAATGTTCATATAAAAAAGTAGAATATCTTCCAATGTTGTTACTATAGGCCTGCACCAGCTTATTGAACTATGAGAATTATTATTTAGTGATCAGTATGACTTTATTTTTGTTTTACAACAAACAACAACAAAATCCTGGTTAAACTTATCTCTTCACAGCGATTGTTATTTATTTCTGTACAACAATTTAAGGGTAGGTTTAGTAAGGACGTAAATGAATTTTATATATATTGTACTGTGCAGCTCAGGAAGACTGATGGCCTCCACGAAATCACCGCTGAGGTCAATCGTAAATAATGACCATTTTTTCCCAGTGAATTATATGATTTTCGATGAGCTTAGCGGATGAGCTTATGACCCTTATTGAAAAGCAATCATCATGAATTATTGTTTCGCTAATTATGAACAGCAGTTGTGGCGAGTAGGATTGGAAAGGATAAATTACAAATGTGCCATTATGTCTAATTAGGGCGGTTTGTCATGTATGATCGAATAATGAGTCGTTGTGATTGATATGAGCAAATTGTTATATGTGAGAGTCTCTGAACCAGTTGGGTCCACACGACGGTCCATCTGTTGTTATTTTCTACGACGTGGGACCATCGTGTCCCGGCCGGACCGACCCGAGTTGTTATAGCTTTGTGTACACTGTACATAGTAATAAAGTTAGGTGATTATATATCATGTATATGATTTCTGATTTACTTGTGGTATGTTAACAGTTACTCCACCCTGGTTTTCAAACACTACTTACACGGTTCTTTCAACACACACACACACACACAGAGCAATGAGATACAATGAAAAATACTTAAACAAAAGAAGCTTGCTGCGTCAGCCACTGAGACGAAACTATTTCATTGTAGTATTTCAACGCAACAAAGTTAATTTTATGCGAGTGTTTCATAATAGCTTCATCACTGTGTAGGGAGTCAGGAACACAGACCACAGTACGATTTTACTATAAAAGCCAGAATGTATTATAATTATTCCTGGACCCTTCAGGAATCTCGGACACTTTTGAATGTACGATTAGTAACCACGAGCGTAGTTGGCGAGGTTTCCACACGCGTTGGTTCAGTCATATTCCCTCGCATATTCAAAACGTGTGTGTAATCAGGAAGTGCCGGGCCTTGGATGTTAGGAGTAACTTGTCAATGTATGTTAATTCAATTATATTCTTACCCTTGACACGCATTGCAATTGTTTTTTTTTCAGTATTCTTGAATTTTCTTATCTTAAGTTTGTCTTATCTTGGAACATAATAATACTTCATGTTCGTTACCATCTGTAAAGGAGCAGTGAATAGTATCTTGACTAAATTCTAAAACATGTTTAATAATGGTTGTAAAGTACGAATATAATTTGGTTTAAGTTGGCTTATACTCCTTTACTGAATCTACACCACAATAAATAATTTCTCGAACAAATGAGAGCTGTCATGAACACGATAGATTGTCATGTACGGAGGTTAGCTTAGGTTAGGTTAAGTTAGCCACCACAGGAATTCATGTCCAACTTGCGAGCTCTGGTCATCTGTCTCTCTATCAGCACCCACTTCTTATCTACAGTTCAAGGTTTGAATACCTTAAGGTCCTTATGGGAATGCTAATGCTCATTTAACCCTGAATTACCGTAGTTGGCCAGTGGAGATAATGTTAGATATTTATCGTTGATGTTATGAGATTTTTTGATATGGCCATGATGGAAATATTCTATAAATATGTCAGGTGACTTAATGGTGTTGGGCAGATCATGAAAGCCTCTTACATGATAAGATTTTGCACCTGTTATATCTCATCTAATCGTCGGGAAATGAATTCATGATAATAAATACAGATTGAATAAATTACCCCAAAAATGACGTGAGATCAGAACAGTTCCCACCTTTTACACAGATTGGGGGTAAGGCGAAGTGTAACAGCGGGTCAGTAACGTAACAAACTGGTGAGCGTGTTATTCTGTATGTAGTGGAGTAAATTGCACTTGTAACTTATTTCTTAACAACGTGTATTCTAGTGCTGTATATAATTTACTAAATATAGAAAGAAATTTATGACTATTTTTCAATCATTAACTTATATTAAACAGCTTACGTTCTGTGTCATTATTTTATGTATTTTGTAGTGTCCATTTCACATTTTTCTGTAACACAACACCGTCTATAACACCCATTGAAAGGTGTCTGGTAACGAAGTATTTAATTTCAACATCTAAATCGAATGAATCGTAGAGCGTTTATCATACTGCTTCCTGTTGATTTGCATACGTCTACATAGCCTAGCGAGCCAGATCACAGCAACTATTAGAACGATCGGGCCAGATCACAACAATTGTTAGAACGATCGAGCCAGGTCACAACAATTGTTAGAACGATCGAGCCAGGTCACAACAATTGTTAGAACGATCGGGCCAGATCACAACAATTGTTAGAACGATCGAGCCAGGTCACAACAATTGTTAGAACGATCGAGCCAGGTCACAACAATTGTTAGAACGATCGAGCCAGGTCACAACAACTGTTAGAACGATCGAGCCAGGTCACAACAACTGTTAGAACGATCGAGCCAGGTCACAACAACTGTTAGAACGATCGAGCCAGGTCACAACAACTGTTAGAACGATCGCTTTCTATAAACGCTAAAGTCTCTCTCTCTCTCTCTCTCTCTCTCTCTCTCTCTCTCTCTCTCTCTCTCTCTCTCTCTCTCTCTCTCTCTCGAGTTCTCCTGGTGTTGTGTTATGTCAGGCCAGCGATAATACTGTTCACCATTACTTACTCATCCGGATAAGTACGAACTCAGTGAAAGAGGAGATAATTGGATAAACAGACTAATGTATTAATAGCTCAGTGGATTGACGAAGCAGTGTATCAGTGGGTAAATGGATCAGTATGAAGGTTAACTTAGTGGATCAATGGGTCAGTGTATCAAGGAAATAATAGTAAAATGAGTTAAAAAATCTTGATTCAGTAAAATAGGTAGTGAATCGGTGGGTTAGTTTATCAGTGGATTAATAAAATACTAGAATAGCGAGTCAGTGGCACAGTGCATTAGCGAGCTGGTCCGTTCATCAGTAAGTTGAAGATTCAGTGAGTAATTGTTAATACTCAGTGGATCTTTGAAACATCTGACTGAGGAGTTTTGCTTCCTGCTCTGAGAGTTAAATATGCAATGTGCTTTATATATAGTAACCAACTGACGACCTTGCTGTTAATGCCCAGTTCAGGCTGAGCCAAATTCTAGGTTTAGCCCTTAAGAAGTTAGGGTCTCTTTCAGCTGAATAAAATAGTCTGGTGTTAGCCGGAAAATAATACCTAAGGGATACATTGCCTTCTAAAGGTTTCATTTGATACAGACTGAACCTGAAAGTTGAAGAACTGGTTTTTTTAAGCTGTGATGACAATTGTGTGCAGCCAGACTGGTGAATCAGGCCAAGATATATAAGTATGAAAGGATGCCAAGGTGTACATCTTAGGTAAAAAATCCTCCATTGTCTTGCACAAAACTCGTAGTTCACGGCTAACTAACACCCTGGGCACCGTTTGACTAATGGCAAATGAATATTGTAGCGCCATATTTGAGCCCGTAACCAATTGTGTTGTTGTTTGTCTCATCATTTTTTTTGTTTTATTTATTTAGCGTCCCATATGAGAGTCGTCATCTCTGGCAAACAATTACAATGAACAATGTAATTATTACCAAAGCTTCCTAATTGGCATCCGAACCTGGACTGTAAAATCAATAAAGTCAAAGCGTAGGAAATTGGTTAAGGAAATATATCACGTAAAATAATAATTATTCCTTCATCATCAGAGATATCTGTCACTGTTTACATCTTGCACTGTGTGTCAAGTCATCCCACGAACACTTGTGGAGGGGGAACTATTATTAAGTTTGATGTCTCTGGCTCCTATCACGTAATGCTGATTTATATTTCCTCATTCATACACTCTCTAAAATAAACAAATTACAACCAACTGCTAATGAATCAAGAAATCCTAATATATATTGTTTTTTATAATGCCATGAGCGATGATGCGTTTTCTGTCCTTAGAAAACGGATTTGTTGAACAGTTTGTGTGGTAGTCTTCTTCATCCATTCGAACAGTAAAGATGTAGGGCCGAAGATTATTATTTTACTGTTGTGTTCCCAGATTACTACTTTTCTATTACAACACACACACATACACACACATATACATACATACATACAGACACACACACACATTCTTCCCGCACATCAACACACATGTCTCTCTCTCTCTCTCTCTCTCTCTCTCTCTCTCTCTCTCTCTCATCCCAAACACCCACGTCTGGGATCAAAAGTCTACCTTGGGAAATGGATCCTTTTGACCAATTTGTAGATCCCAAATTGGGTGTGTTTTGAGGAGTGAGGTGGAGGTCCGGCGCCACGTGAGTCGCCTGTTTCCTGTGATCAAATGTAAACACACGAGGTGAAAAAAAGAAGTATTTCCTTAGCGTTAGGTTCATGAGTCCTTTTACCTCCTCACTCCCGTAGTGTAGTGTAGTGTAGTGATGGTGGGGATGAGGTGGTGTAGTGATGGTGGGGTTGATGTAGAGGTGGTGGGGATGGTGGTAGTGATGGTGATGTTAGTTACTGACAATGGTGACGCTCACAACCAGGACAGTGATGATAGTGAAGAAGTTTGTAGGTTAAAAACACCGCTTAATGAAATAAAAGGTTCTTGTTACCTAGCCTAATCTAAGTCAATCCCTCCTCCCCAGTCCAGGTACAGTTAGGGTGTTTAATCATTAGGTGAAAAAAGTGAGCTAATTGGCAGTTAATCCAAAGATTTTAGTAACCTTATTTAATAGTAATACCAAATAACGCTGCTGCTTAAATGGTTGTTTCTCTCCAATTGTGTTTATTGAGATTTATAAGTGTCGCTCGTCGATCAGTTATATAACGAAAAATTATAGTGTGTGTGTGTGTGTGTGTGTGTGTGTGTGTGTGTTTAGACGTGCAAAAAGGTGTGAAAGTAGGTGCAGCTTGTTAGATTAAATGTCAACACACCTGTGACCTGGGAAGCTGCTTAGTGTGTCACCTGGATGCCATCAACCCAGAAACACGTCCGCTAATAACACTGTGGTAAAGTGACTCCTATTATAATTATTGTACTCGTGTTCGGCTCAAAGACTTGACTTCATTCTGCTGACACACACACACACACTTTATTTCCTTTGGATTATAACACAGACATTACATTTCTCCTAGGATTATAGCACAGAGATATCGGTTATTTGCCTGCTGACAGTGTGTTTTGCTTTGTTAACATTTTAGTGATAGCGTAAATTAGGAATCGGTTGTATGTAAAAAATTATTTTGTTAAGGGTATGTATAAGTAAAGTTTTATCCCACTATAATACACAAACATCATCTTTATTTTCCTTCTCATTTCCACAGGTAAGATGAACCCTCAGCCGAGCAACTCAACACCTGCAGAAGACTCGGTATGTGTTATTCATGTTTATTATATTCTCTGTTTCGTTGTGGTCTTAGTGTTATGTTGTATATTAGTACACAATGAACAACTCCGCTGTTATTCTTCGTTATTTATTTATTTTACAAAAGGTTATTTTTACTGTCTCGTGTGTTATTGAACTCAAGATGAATTATTCACTACAGTCGGTTATCGTAAATGTCGAAAATCACGTTGTGTACAGTTTTGTTTCCATATACTGTACATAGTGATAAGGATGACACCCACCTCAGTATACGTGTAACTGGTTCGTGTAAGTGATGGTGTTGTCATTACTTAGTAGCCTCTCACTTCTTGTTCCTTCCTGTGATTAACTCGATTTCAAGGACAGTAAGACCCGAAGTTCGCATCACCCAAATAATGATCCCGTGTATGAGCTGTGTGGTATCGACTTAAAGCTAATTACGACACACACACACACACACACACACACACACACACACACACACACACACACACACACAGTGCCCGATAGTGCACCCCAAGGAAAAGTCAGACAGTGGGCACTTTATCGGTCACCTTTAAAGTGCCAGTGACAAGGACCACCGCGGTGTTTACATATATCGTGATAACTGTGTCGGCGCCCCCAAGCACCAGGGACAAAGACCACCGTCTTTACGACTGACAAATCTTAACAGATGTCTACCAGTGTCAGTGTCCCTCAAAGTGCCGCCAGTGACAAACACTTCCGTCCGCCCACAACAGATATCAACAGATGGCCACCAATCACTTACTCCCGACGCACTCTGTACCATCTAAAGCGTGGGAACGGTTATCCTGATGGCAGTGTTATTGCGCTACTCAAGTCACTGAACATTTTCCACGCGCGGAGCCGTAGACAAGGCCGTCATGCACATAAGCCCATTAGAACCGTAACCTCCACTAGGAAACCGGAGAAACCCACCCCTGACAGACCATACCACCACACTGAAGTTCCACGGATATGGTATGATCTCCCGTCTCTACTGCTATCCAACGTCACTTCCCTAGCTAACAAGTTCGACGAACTGGCAACTACAGTCAGGTCAACCGCCGCGAGCGTCGTTGCCATATGTGAGGCTTGGCAAATTGTGCCTGAAACGTGTCATATTGAGGGATATCAACTCTTTCATCACCTTCGTTCACAAAGACGCGGAGGGGGCGTTGCCCTCTTCTGTCAAGATGACCTACGCCCGTCACGCCTGGATGTTCAAGTCCCAGCAGATGTGGAAGCATTATGGGTACGTGTCGTGTTACGGGCCCACCCACGCAACACCGCCTCCATTATAATCTGTGTGGCATACCATCCGCCTCGATCACCCACCAGAGACACTCTCATCAATCATCTCATCACCACCTCAGACCACCTCAGAGTTAGGTACCCATGTGCCAAGTTAGTATTATGTGGGGATTTAAATGAAATTGACACCACTGATATCCAGGACCAGCTATCACTATCACAAGTTGTGACCTTCCCCACACACGGTCAAAATACCCTTGACCTTATCTTAACTGACTTAGCGGACCAGTACCAACCACCTCAACCAATGCCTCCTATCGGGTGTAGCACACACTTATCAGTGCTCTGGTCCCCAGCTGCCACTCCCACTCAAGTACAGAGACCCTACATCAAGACCTACAGGCCGATTACTGACTCTGCAGTGCGCCTCTTCGGGCAGTGGATAGTTCACCATCCCTGGACTGAAGTACTTAGCGTGGATGACGTGGAAACCAAATGGATAAATTATACCAACACCACCACGCAAGCTCACCACCACTTCTTCCCCGAGAAGTCCGTCAGATCTCACCCAGCTGACTTGCCCTGGATCACACCTCGGATCAAAAGACTTATGCAACAGAGAGACAGAGCCTTTCATCTCAATGACCACATCCGCTACAGGTCACTTCGCAACCGAGTCATCCGCGAAATACGCACTGCAAAGAAGTCCCACTACCCAACCAAATTACAACACCTGAAGCAGACCAACATCAGTCAATGGTATGGTAAGCTTAAAGAACTCTGTGGACTAAACAATAAGCCACACCCCCTCCCCTTCCTTAGCCATCTCACTAGTGTTGACGCAGCTGAGCAAACAAATAACCATTTCGCTACTATATGCCAGACGCTCCCACGGCTTGACACAACCACTCTCCCTGCTTACCTACCAGCCCCCCTTCCCACTGACTTAGTAGAAGAATTTGACGTAGCAAAACGCCTGGACAAACTAAAATTAAAACGCTCTACCACCCCCATTGACTTACCAATGAAACTCTTCAAGGAGTTCTCCCCGGAGCTTGCTAAACCCCTCTGCTCCATCATCAATGCTTCTCTCAGTCAAGCCAGATGCCCAGCTGACTGGAAAACCTCTTATGTATCACCAGTGCCCAAGTCAACCAGCCCACAATCCTTAAATCAGCTACGACCTATTGCAATCACCCCAATACCCAGCCTAATCTGTGAAAGTTTTGTGTTCGACTGGGCTTATGCTGATATTGCAGGAGTCGTAGACCCTCAGCAATTTGGCAACATGAAAACTTCCTCCACCACTCACTGTCTTGTCAGCTTTCTCGATTACATATACCGCCATCTCGAGAAACGAAAAACGTCTGTAGCTGTCGCCTTCATTGATTTCACTAAAGCGTTCGACCTAGTCGACCACAATATAATCATCAACAAAGCTATTGACCTCGGGCTTCGAAGAAGCCTCATACCATGGCTTACAGACTTCCTCAGTGACCGACGCCAAGCTGTACGCTTCCGAGGGGCTGTCTCCACCTCTCAGTCACTCACCTGTGGCGTCCCCCAAGGCACCAAGATGGGACCACTCTGCTTCCTTATGCTCATCAATGATGCCCTAAGAGAAACCCCTGCTCGCTGGAAATATGTCGACGACTCCACCATTGGGATCAGCGTCAACAATTCTGCTCCCAACTATACCGCCCTTCAGGATTTATTGAACAGTCTCCAAAACTGGGCCACCAACAACCATGTCACCATCAACCATACCAAGACCATGGTTATGCACATCAACCTCTCCTCCGACATTGTCCCACCTCCTTCCATTACTCTAGGTCCGAACACACTCCAGGTTGTAGATTCCACGAAGCTCCTCGGCGTCACCATAGACAACAAACTAAATTGGAAACCACACGTCAATGAAGTTATCAAATCCTCCAGTTTCCGTCTCCACCTCCTCCGCCGACTCAAGTCCCTCGGAGTTCCTGCACACGAGCTCCTCAGTGTTTACACAACATTCATACTTCCCAAGCTCACCTATGCCTCCCCCACCTGGTCTTCCTCCCTAAATGCCACACAACGTAAACACCTAGAAAAAGTGCAAAAGAGGGCATGCAAGATTATTCTCTCCCCCTCCTACTCCACATATCAAGAAGCGCTCAACACACTGACCCTTTCGACTCTCACTGACCATCACCACGACCTCATCTGCAAATTTGGTAAGAAGCTTCTACACCATCCCCGACACCGGCTCCTACTACCACCTGAGATCCCTTGTCCGAGAATTGCTGTGCGACACCACAACCGCATCCAGCCCATACGTGCACGAACTGATCGCTATAAGAACAGCCCAGTCCCAACCATTGTAAAAATTATCAATAACTTGTAATACTGTAACACTGTCACTATGTTGAAATGAACTGTAGTTTGAGCTTTTCCCCATCTAAGTTATTATATGTCTTATTTGTGTCACTTATGTTACTTGTATATTATTTGTAATTCGTAACCCATTCCCCAAATATGTAACTGTATATTTTCAGCCTTCTGGCTGCCAAGCTCTTTCAATAAACCGTTAATTATTATTATTATTATTACTACCCTCGTCATCACCACCTCCTGCCACCGGCAGCCCCCCACCCAACTCGAGCAGTCCGCCACTACAACAAAATTCAGCCCATAAGAGCCCGCACCGATAAATATAAGAACAGCACCATCCCATCTATTGTTAAAATAATAAACAACTCCTGATTTATGTACTGTACAGCCCTGTAAATGTACTCAATGCATATTATATCATTGTCTAAATCAAATGTAAGTCTGTATATTTTCAGCCACCGGCTGCAACTCTATTAATAAACCGTTTATTATTATTATTATTTATTTATTAAAGCGCGAGACCAGTGACTAATAAACGTTACAGTGAGGTGGATAAATATCGAGATAAAGTGTATTGCATATTACTGTAATTCATTATAATAATCACCGTCTAGCGGACCAAGAATTAAGGAATTGATATCGATAGATATATTGTAATAAAAATCATTGTTTACATACTAAGCTGAGGTTATTATTACCAGAATGTTAAGAGAAATTTGTAAGTATAAAGTAACGCTTAATAGGGAATTAGAAATACATCATTAAAAATTGGTATGAACAAAAATTATTAAATTTAAGAAATGTAAAATCCAGAGAGAATACGAAAAGTTAATTAAGTCTATGATTGAAGAATGAAAAAGTAATAGAAATCTGGCAACAGATTTTAGATTTTTAGAAGACATTTAGTATACAGAAAGAGAAAGTTGGGTGCAATATTGTAACACAGAAGTTGAGTGAGTCATATTGTAACAGAAGAGAAAGTTGATCGACTCATATTGTAACACAGAAAGAGAAAGTTGGGTGAGTCTTGTTGTAACAGAAAGAGAAAATTTAATGAGTCATATTGTAGCACGAAGATTAAGTTGAATGAGTCATATTGTAACAGAAAGGGAAAGTTGATCGACTCATATTGTAAACAGAAAGAGAAAGTTGGGTGAGTCTTATTGTAAAAGAAAGATAAAGTTGAATGAGTCATACTGTAACACACAGAAAGGGGAAGTTGTATCTTATATTACACACGTGAAGAGAAAGGACAAGCGAGGGTTATAAACACTGAGCAAGGTAGTGGGTTGATAAGGGAAGTTCAGCTACAGGTTAATGACACCTCGGAGCGTTCACCTGGGTATCTCGCTTGTAAACACGGTTTAAACTTTATGAAAAAAAAAGTTATTTACAACCTTTGGTATTCCCTATGCCGATCATGCATTACTCTTAGTTTAATTAATTTTCCTGAAAAAATAAAAACGGCCATTATTTACTGTTTTCATGATTTTTTTTTATTTATGCGGCTGTTGGAGTAGATTTTATTTTTAATGTAGTGAATTATTTCAGTAATTTTAACGTAATGAAATCTTGAATATAATAGGACAATATCCATTCAACATTTATAATGCCGTAAATATGTGTTTCATTTCCAGCATGTAGGTGGAACTTGAGCTTTAGTATGAGGATGTGTTAGGGCATGCCTGTGTGGTTGTGTTCCCGATTGATTTTTTATTTTGCCGCTTGCAGCAGCGGCTATTTTATTGTGCACCCCACACTCATCCTGTGAGCGGTAGCGCAAAAGGATTACAGAGTAGGTTTTACAAAGGGTCATAATAATTAACCCCCGTTGTCAGGATATTATGTATTAACTCGTGCGTGTGTCGCCGAACAAGGTCCCCTCGTGTCCCTCCACCAAGGTAAGATGGAGGGAGTCAACACCCAAATAATGCTGTGGGGGAATTTCCGGTCACAGAGAATTTGGCCAAGTTGCAGCCTTCTCCTCCAAATGCATTAGACGTCTTATCAATTTGGGAGAGAAACATCAACAAGATGAGGATGGGGAATTGTTTTACAAATGATCTAATCTCAGTTCCAATTTACTTGGCTTCAGGGTTTTTTTCCTGTCAGAGTTGGCAGCTTAACACGTGACTGTCATCCTCGTTGTTGTCACACTTCACTGTATAGCTTCTAAAATTCCCTTGGCAACTCCTTGTTGATAATGTGGTATTTTTTGTGTATGTTTGGGTTCATTACATACGGTTTACATTGATAGCTCCGCCGGATACAGTACTGCCGCAACCACTGTAATCCGCTTAGCACTTGTTTGGTTCAGTTTTAATGAGTGTGGGTTACATAGGGAAGAATGGGACACACCATTCATAAACTAAAGTAATATACCTGAATAATGACGGAGAGAATTATTATTATTTTATTGATATAAGGCAATAAATAACAGGTGATATAAAGACCAGGTGAGGTTTAGTTTAATACAGAAGTCCTGTGACTAGCTCCACTATTAAACAGTCAGTGTAATCTACGTCTCTAAGCACCCATTAAAACTGTGAAATTGACTTCTATTTTCCCCTATTTAGATATAGTATTTATTCATGAATGGTGCGCCTTTAATACACATGGCATAAATAATTAATTGAAAAGTTGTGATGTTAGGTACAGTGTTGATGTAAAAAGAGATTGATAGAAGGAAATTATATTGATATGTAATGTAAGACTATTGAAAATAATCTATGGGAGTGAATCTGTAAATGGTTGGGAAAAATAGCTTCGTTCTGGGGTAATTACCGGGTTATTGAATAGAACGAAGACTTTGGCATAACACGCACACACAAAGAGGAACACAGATGAATGAGAGGAAAAGAAAGATGAAATATAAACAGAAGGAAAGGGAGAAAAGAAGCACACAGTCAGCCAAACTCGTGCTGTTGCTTGAGTAAATCATGCAGGCAACACAGAGACCACGACCATGCCTCGGGGACTGTGCCTCCACTGTTCATCTCCGCGCCACTAACACACTTAACAAGGTTACGTCGGGTTGTAGTGCCGTCACAGAGGTAAACAGGATTCGGTGGGAGAGGTCTGTGATTGTAAACACACACACACACACACACACACACACACACGGACCGAGGCTGACCGATTGATTCTATCAGCACAAGGCAAGACGCAGCTTGCTCCCCTGCGTTTCAGTAATTGTGCCAATATCAGTATTGATGTTTCGCTTAGGAACTCCCATTAGCCTTGGTTAAGCGTCGACGAAATAACACCATTACCATGTATCAGGATCTGGTAGAGGATCCCCTAGTTGGCTAGAGGTCTTGTTATTCGGGGTAGCTACAAGGTGTGTGTGTGTGTGTGTGTGTGTGTGTGTGTGTGTGTGTGTGTGTGTGTGTGTGTGTGTGTGTGTGTGTCGGAGTCTTTCTCTTGTGCGTGATAAGGGCCACGCAGACTTCAACTGGGTGAAATATCAGTCTCAGAAATGCGTAAATCGTTCATTCACAACTAGCCTTGTAGTCATGGTAATGTCAAAACAATAAATATCAGTAGGCCAGTTATGTATTCGTCACTTAATGAAACACGGTGAAGAAAATGCCATGAGAATATTCCATCCCTACAGAGTCTTGGAAGGAAACAGTGACTGCTGTTCTATCATCACCAGACTGTAACAGGAGATGATATACTGTTCTCTAAATAACTGGGAAGTGTTAACCAATGTATGTCTTAGCTGGCCCTGTTTAGCGGCAGTCCACGGATTTAAAGTCACGGAAACCAGAACATTGCTTGATCCTGAAGGAAACGATCTCTCCTGTTTTTTACCAAATCTGGAATATGCAGGACCTAGAACTGCTGCTCTGAGCACAAATATCAAAATTATATAACATTTCTCATACAATTTAGAATCGTCAAATCAGATTACATCGTTACTGTTCAGGCTACCAAAACCTTACTCCAGATTAGCTGTCTGACCTGAGAGAGAAAAAAAATATAAATAAATAAATAAATATATATATATATATATATACTTCATTTTTAGTCCATTTAACACGCGGACTTTGAACATACAATCAACGACCTCACCAGCAAGGAATCGAACCCTCGACCTACTGGGTGTGACTAGGGAGCGCTTACCGGCTAGGCCACAAGGACACTAAAAGCAGTTCTAGACTCTGTTATATTTCACACAAAGCCTGTTCATCGAGCTGATGGCGCCGTGAACCTCAATGGGAAACTGCCCGTGCCTCGTATGTGGTGTCAGTAGCATTTTACCGAATCCAGCTGGTATGAAACGCGAGGTACATATATATACTTCATTTTTAGTCCATTTAACACGCGGACTTTGAACCTACAATCAACGACCTCACCAGCAAGGAATCGAACCCTCGACCTACTGGGTGTGACTAGGGAGCGCTTACCGGCTAGGCCACAAGGACACTAAAAGCAGTTCTAGACTCTGTTATATTTCACACAAAGCCTGTTCATCGAGCTGATGGCGCCGTGAACCTCAATGGGAAACTGCCCGTGCCTCGTATGTGGTGTCAGTAGCATTTTACCGAATCCAGCTGGTATGAAACGCGAGGTACATATATATACTTCATTTTTAGTCCATTTAACACGCGGACTTTGAACCTACAATCAACGACCTCACCAGCAAGGAATCGAACCCTCGACCTACTGGGTGTGACTAGGGAGCGCTTACCGGCTAAGCCACAAGGACACTAAAAGCAGTTCTAGACTCTGTTATATTTCACACAAAGCCTGTCACACCCAGTAGGTCGAGGGTTCGATTCCTTGCTGGTGAGGTCGTTGATTGTATGTTCAAAGTCCGCGTGTTAAATGGACTAAAAATGAAGTATATATGTGTACCTCGCGTTTCATACCAGCTGGATTCGGTAAAATGCTACTGACACCACATACGAGGCACGGGCAGTTTCCCATTGAGGTTCACGGCGCCATCAGCTCGATGAACAGGCTTTGTGTGAAATATAACAGAGTCTAGAACTGCTTTTAGTGTCCTTGTGGCTTAGCCGGTAAGCGCTCCCTAGTCACACCCAGTAGGTCGAGGGTTCGATTCCTTGCTGGTGAGGTCGTTGATTGTATGTTCAAAGTCCGCGTGTTAAATGGACTAAAAATGAAGTATATATATGTACCTCGCGTTTCATACCAGCTGGATTCGGTAAAATGCTACTGACACCACATACGAGGCACGGGCAGTTTCCCATTGAGGTTCACGGCGCCATCAGCTCGATGAACAGGCTTTGTGTGAAATATAACAGAGTCTAGAACTGCTTTTAGTGTCCTTGTGGCCTAGCCGGTAAGCGCTCCCTAGTCACACCCAGTAGGTCGAGGGTTCGATTCCTTGCTGGTGAGGTCGTTGATTGTATGTTCAAAGTCCGCGTGTTAAATGGACTAAAAATGAAGTATATATATGTACCTCGTGTTTCATACCAGCTGGATTCGGTAAAATGCTACTGACACCACATACGAGGCACGGGCAGTTTCCCATTGAGGTTCACGGCGCCATCAGCTCGATGAACAGGCTTTGTGTGAAATATAACAGAGTCTAGAACTGCTTTTAGTGTCCTTGTGGCTTAGCCGGTAAGCGCTCCCTAGTCACACCCAGTAGGTCGAGGGTTCGATTCCTTGCTGGTGAGGCCGTTGATTATATATATATATATATATATATATATATATATATATATATATATATTCCTAGAACGCTTATGGACCAAGGCAGGAAATATTAGTGGGTTAGCAAGACTCTGATACAATAATGGTTACAGAGAAACTCGTGTATTGCTCAACCTGACAACAATGGCTCGTCTGTGTCACGCGTATTGACTTTCTTAAATGAATACCTGTGTTTCAATAGAGAGAAAGGAAGGATGTTATTCCACTCATATTAAACTGGATGATGAAGACGGTCTTACACTGAGGAGTCTCATGACTTTTGTCTTCATCTTACATGTAAGAATATTTAGACTTTATAAGATAAAAGTTATATAATAAACCCAGCCAGTCAATCACCCATATGGGAAGTAAGTGAGCCAATAAGTTACTCCCTGAGAATTGATGTATACATTTCTGAAGACTCTATATTATGTATTATGACTTGCGATTGTACGATAGCTATTTGTTCTAAATATTAACTTATAGTAACAAGTGAGAGAGCGAATGATTATATTTTGCTAATAATTTTCTGGTGTCATACATTCTAATAAGTTGAATTACCTTTACTATCCTAAGGATAATTTCTATGGATTTTGCTTTGTTACCATAATTAAAAATAAAATACATCGTTACGAGAAAGTAAAAATATTTTCGGTAAATTCGACACATTGAAAAAAACATATGAATACTTCGTCGCAAAGTCGGATATATAATAAAGATTAGTTACGCTCATGATTTAGTAGTTCATTAAATTTGCGTAATGAGGCATAAAGAGACTTATTTTCAATTTACATTCGGATGAACCACTTCAAACTTCTTGATTACCGGCATTAGCGTCACTTGTCTTCGTGAACACACACACACACATTATTCAGATTAGTTATAAAGTAAAGGACAAACTAATACTATAAAATAAATTTTTCTTAAATGCATCACATTTCCTGTTTAAAATTGTTGTTTATCCTTTCGTCACTGTGAAAGGGGAAGTATTATAAGAGATCGCATCATTATTAGCAGTAAAATTGAATTAATAATACGTAACGTTCTTCGAAATATCTGATTGATTGAAAAAATAAGGATGTACAGTATGTATACGGATTGGTGATAATATTCCTTATTCATCTGAGGCTTCCTAAGGGCAAGCCCATCAATGATAATATATATATATATATATATATATATATATATATATATATATATATATATATATATATATATATATATATATATATATCACAATAAAATATGCTGATCACGCGCTCCTACAGTGATTTTATTGTGTGTATATATATATATATATATATATATATATATATATATATATATATATATATATATATATATATATATATAACAAACACTCAGAAAAAAAATTTGAAAGGACTTTTCGTAGGAAGTGGAAACTACCCTAGCATTGCAGCTGTCAGACCAGCACATAGTTAAACGCGGCGCGCGAATTCCGTAGACTTTAATACGGAAACTGTCTCCCGTCCAGTACATAATATAGTATATATTTTTTTTCATAACTAAAACCGACTTTAGATTCAGCTTGATATTACCATGTACTATATTGCCAGCTATTTGCTAGCTGTGTGTATATTCGTGCCACCGACTCTATATTTTGGAATATAAACTGGGCTTAGGTGAGAGTTATAGCTTAAAATTGGTGAACGTGCTTGATATCCCGGGCAGTTGAAATACCGGAAACAAATTACAAAGATATTTTATGATTTATAAAATCGGGTGGTAAATATATTTTTTTTCCTTTAGACAAAATTTATCATACCGAAGTTAATTTTACGCCGCGAGCAGCATCAATTTTTAGTACCCTGGGCGGCGCTTTGAAAACAATATAATGGAATTTTGTCCAAGATGATGACGTTAGGGGCGTGTGACAGTGTTGGTGATGGCCATAACACAACTCCCCCCCCCCCCCCCCGTACTGTAAGCACAAATTGTATTATACTTTCACGTCTCTCCTACAACCTGTGTTTATAAAAGACACTTACACTCATTATAACACACATAACATTCTATTTATAAGATATTCCTCTATATATATTGAAAACCAAACCAAACCAAGTCATGCTTGGAGCTTTTAAATTGTAAGTAACTGTAAATGCAAAAAATTTCGTTTGTTTTTCCCAAAGCAACAGAGCAACGCCACGCCGCTTGACTCAACACAGCTGGAATACATCCTGATGGAGCTCGATGTAACAGAGGCTGAAAAATGCAGTTTAATGTGTTTTTCATCCACTGTTTCAGGTGTGGGTTTCTTTCATGTGCCGAGTGGGGTTTTATTGTATATTCCTTTCATCACACACACACACACACACACACACACACACACACACACACACACACACATAAACATTCATTTCAATCGTTACTTTAATCCACAAATCACTGAAACAGAAAACAAATATTGGATTGTGTTGTGATAAAACAAGAGAAATAATTTATATCCCGACAATATTTTCAATACAGTGCGACATATTAAAATTTGATTGCTCCAAAGGACACAACTATGTTCCTAATATTATAGTAACAGTTTCTATGCCATTTGTACTATTGGAACTAATTTATTTATCTTGTACAATACATATTTTATTTTTCTTAATCTTAAAACTTTAATACACTTTGAAGTAATGAGCATCGGTAATACCTATACAAAATATTTTCACCATCATGATAGACATACTTTAATGAACCTCAGGAATAGGTGTGCAATATGTACTTAGATACGCAAGCAGTGCCCTCTATTTCTTAACCTTGTAAAGAAAACCACAGTGCCAGTCATACCTGTGGCCCTACAGGTACAGTGCCAGAATTATCCTGTCATTAACCAGCGGCAAAAACTTTGTAATTACCATCACCGTCGTGCTTAACCACAGGTTAGGACGTGAGGCTGTAGGAACCAACCAGTAAAAATGCAAGAATTAGGTATAATGAATGACCGTGGCCAAGTTGGTCGTCTGTTTAAAACTTCGCGCCACTATTTACACGTTATTAAGTCTGTTCTTTATTGTAGCAGCTTAAGAACAACGTTGTATCCGCTTCACCTTCAGAAGTAAAAGTAAACGTAGGAGACCAGCCATATAATCAGTCAGTCAATGTAGTGTTTGATATTCGTCGGTGCGATAAATGGCAGCCACACACACTCGTATTCTTCATGAAAAGTTAAAATATTGATGTTGTGTCCTTTAAGCCCTGATAGAAAGGACTCTATTTCGTGGACTTCTGGGTGTGTAAGGAACAATGTTATACGGAGGTAATGTGTGACGTACTTATTTATTTGTATTGTACTTGTTTTGATTATCTTTATAATGAAAATATTTTGAGAATTACAGAGTATCATATCTGAAGTAGAATGATGATAATTACACTATAACCTAACCTAACCTAACCAATAGCTGCCGAAATTGTTAAGAACCTTCATAAACATTCGATTTCTGGTATTTTAAGCGTTTATGTCGATCATCCAAGCCACGGACAACCCCGTAACGTCACTGTTCACGTGTTCTGCGGGTTATGACTTTGTTCACGTTGGGTCTCACTAGTGGGTTGGGTTTGGTTGGGTTGGGTTGGGTTCGGTTGGGTTCGGTTCGGTTGGGGTTGGGTTGCATTATTTTGAAGTCATGAATCACCTGTACAGTAAATAATTCAAATACGTTGACACAGCAAGTCGGAAGGTCCCCAAATAGGAAGGATATATCACACAGCCTCTTAGTGGGGTGGGGGTTATGGCGTGTGAGTAATGTCGAATGTGTGAAAACCCGAAATTGAAAATTAAACTGTTACGATGCAATTAACAATCTTGACAGTTACAACAGTAATAAACTAATAAACAATAAACAAAAATTATTTGATAGTAAATCAAAGTTACTGCAGGGTTTGGTTCTGTGACTGGAGGTCTCGTTATCATTCGTGGGGTAAATATTCATCTTAAATATTCTTCTGAAACCCTCGAGCTGGTGACGAAGAGAAAAATATCCACCGTAACTTTTACTTTGTGACAGAAGAAAGATGGACTCTCCTTTGTATTGGTGTTGTCGTCACTGGTCTTAGGGTGACCGCACTAATATGTCTGCCAGGCAAGTGTAGCAGCGTCGTAGATTGATCAAGGTTGTTTGGCTGTGAGTTTTGTCCGCGACCCAATTAACCTTTACTGAACTTCATCAAGTGCCAGGTGATAAAAAGGGTAGAAGTTGACCTTTATAAATATACCTGTAGTTTGAAATCGTAATAAAAATCTAAATTGGTTACGAGTTATTTCAAAGGCTGTCCTTGGAGTTGGTTTTACATGGGATACAATCCTTTGAATTGGGATTTGATCGTGTTTATAATTGGTAAAAATTGATACTTGCAATTGGTGTTGTATCCTTTTTTAAAACCTGGGTGATGAAACTTGGCCAAGACAAAGAAATTTACTATTCCCTGGGCCAACTGACACATGGTGGCCCCGTGTGTGTGTGTGTGTGTGTGTGTGTGTGTATTGCGGTAGGTGAGCGATTGCCTCTGTGACGGCTTAGAAATTTTTTCGTTATTATATAGAATGAGTAATTACCTTATATATCTAATAAAGAGAACGTACGTGAGAGAACATTTTTTTTATGTTGTGTGGACGTTCAAGTCTTTGCCTTGAACGTCGAGTAAAGTTAATTTTCAACCTCTTCCTATTTCCAATGATTCTTGGTAGGAGATCTCCAAATTATTAGACTCCATTGATCACTCGTGGAATGACGAGTCAGATGAGCGTAATATATATCTGAGAAAGTCAACATACCTGAGGCAGTCGTTATTGATTTTAGAAGCCAAATAAACCTTAAGACAGTCTGTGTCATTAACGCCCACATAATGTTCAGTAATATCCCGTAGTGTTGGGGTATTTTTGTCATTTCTGGATGTAAAGTAGTCACAACCTTTTTACGAAGTCTCTATTGATATTCATGATCATACATAATGACCAAGTTTACAAATTACAAGAAGCGTTTAACACTTACACGATATTTACACGCCGAAAAACTTGACAGGTAAATTTGTCATAATTCAATTAGCTTAATAACGTGATCATCGTGGTACACTGTTCGCTATAACACACTTGTATACTGCATATTCATGTAGAGATATACGCAGTGAAGTTTGGTTCTACCTCCAATAACAGAGTGTAATAACAGACTAACAAATATATACTGTATAGGCACATTATATACTGTGTGTGTGGGGGGGGGGGAGGGGCGCACGCTCTTTAGGGATTGTCGTCCAATTAAGTCTTAAATGTAACTGACATTTTTGCCACATCGGGATATATATATAATTTTTTTTTTCTGTTGAACTGTATAAAAATTAGTTCATAAATAGTGATATTTGGTCAACCACTTCAGAAGACTTTTACTATTTAATTAATCAAGCTAAACCCAAATTAAGTTATACAATTTAGGTACTATTATGCTATTCATTAATATTTGTATTGGTTATTTATAGAACCGTTTTCATATACAGATCGGTTTGTATTGTCGAAAAGCTGATTTTTAATGTGTATAAAAATCTATTTATTAACTTCTGGCTTCGGTATGTTGGATAATTAATGGAGACTTTTGTAAGAGACAACCCCATTACACACACACACACGCACACACACACATACACACGCACACACACATACACACACACACACACACACACACACACACACACACACACACCACGCACACACACACGCACACACACACACACACACACACACACACACAGTGGACTCACCTGGATTACACGCTTAAAAACCCTTAGTTGATGTAAAGTATTAATAGACTATAACATTAATAGTCTTAGTATCAATATCTAGTGTATAGTCCAAGTCATTGCACACCTCTAAAGACAATAGTTGTAATTCATTAATTCATATAATGAATAATGAGAAACAGTTAATGAAACGCAAGATTTGATCATGAAAATTACACAAATTCCTAGTCTGAACACATACCATTAGTGTGACTCATGGAGCATGGAGAGTTATACGCTGCGTCTAATTGGAAATTTTCTGCATTAAAACTTTTACACAAAGTTTTAAAGACCACATTATTTATCTCTGAAAAAATGCAAATATGAGGTGGTTTTGTGGGAATTTATTTATTAAATTTAACACCTGCAGAATCTCTTCAACTAGTATAAAGTCAAAATATATTAAATCAACTGTACGGTGTAATTAGCTCTCCTGCAAAACAAATATGTATAGGATTCGTTGTCCTTTACCTCTGAGGGTTAACACAGACTGGGCGAAATAAATGTCTTTTGACTTCAGCAAATTTAAACCATGTCTCTTATGTTACTGAAATAAAATATTTCTGTAGAAAAAAACGCCAAATATTTGCCTCGGTAATATGTTTCACTCGAAATTAAAATATGAAAATAGTGTCAAGAATGTATACACACTGCCTTACAGATCATCATGGCGAATGCGTAAACACTTGCATTGCAACAGCAATATTGTCCTCACTCTTTGATGTTCGACTTTTAACAAATTATGACAAGTTTCAAGTAAGAACGAGAATTGTTTTAAATATATTTTCAGTATTTTCTTGGCCGCTGTGACATTGAGGTACAGTACTTGTGAGAGTTGTAAATAATAATATCACTAACCCTCTGTCTATTATCATCTTCATAATTTACCTTTTTTTTTGTAAAAGAAAGTTCCAGGTGAATATTACCATCCAGCTAGTATTGTTTTCATTCGCTTCTCTGGTTCAACAACTAAAATCTTTAAACATACACGTTTCCTACTAGAAAACAACTATTAATAATTGAGGTAGATATATCTATCTTTTAGTGTTTTCTAAAATATTCAATAAAATATATCGAGGATAAGAGATGGACAGAGGCTTTTCAGCAGATGTTAGGAACGTTATAAGCGAATATACAAATATATACAAATAAAATATCTCCAAATGTCTGAAGTTAACACGACTTTCACAGATTAAAAACTGCCTCTGCGAGACTAAACGTAAAGGCAGTACACGAATATAAACACAGCTCATATCACATGAAAAGCTGAGCATCGAACCTGTGTAATGACAAGGTTGGCTCTGTAAAGAATATAAGAAAAGTCGGATTTCACCAAGAACTGACTCGACTCGCATATGTCAACAGCCTGAACCAACACACATCCCTCAGCAAAGCCTGGAAAGACATAAACATAATCAGAGGTAAAAACAGAAGACACGTCTCCCATCCAAACCCTCTGCAAAAGTCGAATGAGCTAATAACAAAGTGGGCTCATGTGTCGAGCTATGACATGTTACCAGCTGGGACTCGGGGACTCCTTGATGCGAAGTCTGTAGAGCGAAGTAATCTTATTAGCTTTATGCTGGGCAAACAGCACGATGAGTGTGATGTTCCATATACTGAGTGGGAGCTTGACGCCGCCCTCGCCAGGGGTAGGTCTACTTCCCCTGGAGAGGACGGAGTCACCTACAACATCATTAGAGTACTAAGTAGGGTGTGTCAATTTTGTCAACATGTTAAAAATCAAATTTGGTAGTCAAAATATTGTGCCTCTTTATGTCTAAACTTGAGATTAGCAAACAAAAATGAATTGAAATAACCCTCACCTACATCAATTATACCTTAAAGTTTCAAATATCAGTATTTCAACAAATTAATGAGACTTGATTAGAATTATTCACTTGATATTAACTAATCTCATGTAAGCATATGGATTATGGAGTATTTTATGGTTCTATAGCTTGTGTACAATATGCATGTCAGAACATGAACATGAACAGGCTCTCCGTGTGGGACAGTTTAATTGTTGTTTTGACTTGTACCAAGCGTGAGGATAAGGCGCCCGGCTCACTCTCCTTCTAGATATCATAGACGGTGGTTTGCTCTCATTGCACTTGCACCTACTCTACCAGACGAATTCTACATTTTAATTATTGTAAGTAGGGCATATTGATTGTCGCAGTTACTTATATCATTGTATAAAACATTATGTTCTAAGAAATTATTATGTTATTTCTGTTACAGCATTTTTGATAAACAAATTGATATTTTTTGAAACAACAATTGAATTATGAAACATTGAAATATTTTTCTATTTGTCAGATAGTGTGAAGATGTCAAAATTGAAGACAAGAAGTCAGTTGTCAACCCACTTGAGCCTGCTAGTTGGTAAAGGGAAGGAGCTTCCTGTATCAGAACTTCCAACAGTGAGAGACATGCTAAGATTAGGGTTACTCCTTCGAGAAAAAAATGCAAAGGACAGAAGGAACTATACAGATAAAGAACTCATAAATGACATGATAGTCCCTCTTCTGCATCAATGGACAAAAGCTAATGCACTATTCAAACCACCTGTGATTAATCAGTGTCGAACTATTGAGCTAAAACTAACGAAATTATGGCACAAAGCAGTTGAAACATCACTTGGTAAAGGAAACTTGGCCAGGAAAAATGAATTTCTGCACACACTTGATACTCTGTTTGACATTTTGACCTGCAAGTGCTCCATACAATTATGTTCTGAATCCAACTGTTCTCACTCAGGTAAGAGAGAAAATAATTCCCACATTGATTGTGGTTGTCCTCGTGAAAAGAAGATCCCTGTTTTAGAGCTTGAATTTATAAAGGCACAGAGGACAAAGGCAGAAGGCCAAGGAAGTATGCAAATGGGTTCAATAGATTATTCAGAAACAAAGAAGCAGATTGCTAATGCCAAGAAGAGAGAACAAATCCGAGAGAGGGAACAAAAGAAGAAAATGAAGAGTGAAGAAGCCATCCAAAGAGAGGAAGAGCTGTGTCAAGATGTTTATCACTTCTTTGATAGTTCTTCTGATGAACAGGAAGCAACATCAGATGATAGTTCCAAAGAGCCATCTGAACCTTTACCAAAGAAAATGAAATACAACACAAGAAATATTTCAAACATTGCTTTAGCTAGTATTCGCCACCATGCTGGACTTCGTGAGGCTGCAGAAATTGCAACTGCCGCTTGGATAGATGCAGGCCTCATCAGCCGAGAGGATGTATCTTTGGTGATAGATCATAATAAAATTAGAAGAGCACAAGAAAAAATAATGAAGGAAATATCTGATCAGCATGAAAAAGATTTAAGCGAGGGAGGGCTCTCCTGTCTTTTGTTTGATGGAAGAATAGATGACACAAAAGTTTTGCTAGAAGTAGAGGGAGTGAACAGAAAGTTTCCAGGTCTCATCAAAGAAGAACACTACTCTGTCTGTTCTGAGCCTGGTGGTCGGTTTTTGTTTCACTTTGCTCCCGAAACTGAAGTAGAAGGGAAGAAACATGCAGAGGTCATTGCTGATCATATTTTATGTTGGGTTCAGGAGAGAGGACTTGGCAGTTCACTGCAGGCTGTTGGTGGAGATTCAACTGCAGTGAACACCGGATGGCAGGGGGGTGTAATGACGCATTTAGAGAAAAAACTAGGAAGAAGACTTGTTTGGATTGTATGTGATTTACATACAGGCGAGCTACCTCTTCGTCATCTCATCCAGGAACTTGATGGTCCTACAAAGAGCAACAACAAGTGGTCAGGTCCCCTTGGCATCATGCTGGATGAAGCAACACAACTAGAAATAAATACAACCTTTCCAAAGGTCGAAGTTGGCCCTCCCCTTCCGGCGTTGTCTGAAGGAGTCATCAAAGATCTCAGCACAGATCAATCCTATGCTTATCGTATTGCCCAAGCAATAAGATCAGGAGAAGTGCCTCAGTCATTGGCTCTCTTGGAGATTGGACCTGTCAGTCACAGCCGTTGGTTAACTACAGCTCTTCGTTTCTGCAGGATTTGGATTTCCAAACACGAATTGAAGGGCAAAGTGCTGAAGAATTTGAGGTTAATTGTTGAATTTATTATTGGAGTTTATCTTCCCCAGTGGTTTAGTGTGAAACTTAATCCTATGTGGGTGGATGGGCCCAATCACCTTTTGTTTCAATTGCAGCTAGTAAGAACACAGAGGAAGGTAGTGAGGGACATCGTGTTACCTGTGGCAAGAAGGTCCGCTTGGTATGCTCGATCAGAAGCAGTTTTGCAAGCAATGCTTTGCAGTCAATGTACCAATCTCCGAACCGAGGCTGTAGAAGTCATTCTAAAGATTAGAGGAACGCTAATAGATGACGACCAGTTGGGAGACTGTTCGTTTCATTCAAGAAAAGTTCCCCCAATAAACGTCAATGCCACCAAATTGTCAGAATTGGTTGACTTGAGTTTGGAAGTCTTAGAGCCACCATTGACAACAAGTCTAACTAGCCAAGAATTGAGAAACCTTAAAGAGACTCCAATGCAGGTGCCGAAGTGGCCTTCCCACACTCAAAGTGTGGAGAGATGTGTGAAAATGGTCACAGAAGCAGCGGGCCATGTTTACAGCCACGAGAGGCGAGAAGGTTACATCAAAGCACAAATAGCAAGCAGACTACTGATGACAAGAAACCAAAGCAAAGAGAGTATGAAGGCATTGGTTACTTTCAAATAGACTACGGATAGTAAAATATAATAATTTGAAACTTGAAACAGTAACATGTGTGCAAACGCTGGTTATGTTATAAATTCACAAATATGTACATTTAAAAATCCATTTGATGTAGGTAGGACTTATTATAAAAAAAAATTTATGCCAGAATATTGTTTTGCATGCTTAAAGACTACAATAAATTGCTACCAAATTACTCGATTTTCAATTTAGCCAGTTCACCCCCTAAATTGACACACCCTAGTGCCCACACCCCCGTCACGCCTCCGGTAAAGTTAGTTTAGTGACGTCGGATTCTTATACCGGGATATTAATTATTTTAATCAATCTCCCACGCCCCCTCCCCCCTCTCCCTCTCAAAAAGTGGTTGACGTGACGTAATTTTCTCTTTAGCGTGATAATACTCGCATTATGATCAGACTTGAGACTAATTACTCGCATTATGATCAGACATGAGACTAATTACTCGCATTATGATCAGACATGAAACTAATTACTCGCATTGTGATCAGACATGAGACTAATTACTCGCATTATGATCAGACATGAAACTAATTACTCGCATTGTGATCAGACATGAGAAATTACTCGCATTATGATCAGACTTGAGACTAATTACTCGCATTATGATCAAACTTGAGACTTATTAATCATTATCATCAGATTTGAGACTTAGTAGGCGTCACTTGAAGAACTACTCTTCCTTCATGATTGTCCTCGAGGTTAACTTCAATTACTTATACAAGGTGAAGAGCTTCGGTAATGTAACAGGTGAAGTTGATGCCTCGTTTCTACGTGACTTTCATCTACCAAACAACTGACGGAGATGAGAGAGAGAGAGAGAGAGAGAGAGAGAGAGAGAGAGATTATCCATACAACCAAAAATAAACAATAGTTACTTTTGGCTGTAAAGAAACAGATCATTTGTCTGCATAAGAACAATGTTAATGAATAAAATCTCTCATGGACAAGTGAGTTACCAGTATTATAAGAGAAAATAATAGAATTGTCGACGAAAACACGCAGGTAACGAGCAGCTGAATAATGTTTGAAAGTAAAATTCTTTATTTAAAAATGAGATGAAATAATTTTTATGTACAATAATTTTTTTCAAATGAGAGGAAAAAATTTAATTAGAATGTTTGATTTACGAGAGAGATGAACTGTTTTACGAGAAAAAATAATTATTCACACCGTCAGCTGAAATAATTTACGGTTAAAATATTTGGTTCACGAGCGAGATAAAATAATAATTCAATGAGAAAAATATTTGATTAACGATTTAATTTAACAATTTACAAGTAAATGGTTAATTTATGAATGATTTTTTTTAATTTACGAGAAATAATTTTAACTTAAGAGGCGCAGATCTCCCTTATTATGAAGCGATGGACCGAGAGGGACAGAAATTCAAGGAGAGGTCGTCATACTCTCTCTCTCTCTCTCTCTCTCTCTCTCTCTCTCTCTCTCTCTCTCTCTGCATCGTCTGGCTTTTGAGGTAGTATTAATAATAATAATAATAATAATAATAATAATAATAATAATAATAATAATAATACCACAAGCAATAGAACGACAATATGGAGATAATATCTTTCTCTCGTTGTCTACTTAAAGATGAAATATAAAGTAGAGAAAAAACTAATCTCACAATTCTGAATTTTATCTTCTCAGTAAAACATGACATTTTGGCCTCAGAATGTGGAGGTTGAAACTCCGGAAAAAATAAACTGACATAACATTATTTGTTCTTATACGATCAGTATGTACTTCCTCTTCCAGACAGCCAAGCGATGATAGATAAATAGAAACGCTCAGGCGATGATAATAATAATAATAATAATAATAATAATAATAATAATAATAATAATAATAATAATAATAATAATAATAATAATAATAATAATAATAATAATAATAATAATAATAATAATAAATAGTAAGAACAACAACAACAATAATAATAAAAATACTACTACTACTACTACTACTAATAATAATAATAATAATAATAATAATAAGATAATAAAATTAACACCAACAGAAGAAGAAGGAGGAGGAAGAGGAAGAGGAGGAGAAGAAATAAAAGCGGCCTCAGAATCGATACATTCTCCCACCCACTATCTGGTCGGACATAAAAAAAGATTTAATGACCACTTAAGTTTTTTGTCAGTTCTTCATGAGTGAATTTAATACTCATTATACTAATAAGAAGACCCAGCACTCTCCTTCACCATCAAGATTATAGTGAGTCACTCCCCCGTGTAGGAAGTGATGATAAACCCCTTCTCTATCTCTAGTTATTCCTACTTTTATCTAATTATTTTCTATATGTTTCTATTTACCGTTTTCTTTGTCTATCTTTCTATTTACCTAATCTTAAATTCTCAATATATTTATTCATTCGTTATTTTCTTTTACTTCTCTATTTATCACTTTATTTAACCATAAAAATTATAATATAGCAAATAAAAAAAATCCTTACAAGGAATTAAAAAAACAGAAATTCCTGCTTAAATATTTCATCTGGGTCCTATCGAGGCGTATCTATCCCTTCAGTATATTCCCGTGCTTTTGGAATATTGGATTATCTGTGGGAATATCCGTGTCCCTCTATCCGTCTGTCCCTCTGTCCACCACACTACCTCCTGTACCCATTGCCTGAACACAATCAAAACACGAGTCACAGTCACCATCGACCACCAGCTCTCGAGGCTCTTCAGTGAGTCAACAACAGATTAATTAACTAGTTGTCTCAGGTGTTTAAAAGGTGTCGCGATACTGTCTCTGTAGCTGGTGTGTATGTATGTATGTATGTATGTATGTATGTATGTATGGGCCCAAAAATCAGTGGCATATACTAGCCATGTGTGAACTCGTAAATTTAGACTTAAGGCTTAAAACTTGAGGTGTGTTGAGGAAACCTATTCACTCCCGATATAGCTTAGACTTGACTCATCTTCAGGATTAGTGGCCAGAGGTTGAAGGAATATATTTCGTGAACGGGTAGGGTGGAAGGGAGGGGGAAGGGGTAGAGTAGGGGTAAGGGGTAGGGAGGGAGGCAGAGGGTAGGGGGAGGGGGAGGAAGGGAGGGGTATGGAGGAAGGGTGGTTGGGGAAATGGGTAAGAGGATATGAGCGATGTTGATCACCGTGTGGGACTACAACAATCCTGTATCACTAACTAAAAGATAAACACGATTTCGTTTCGTTTACAGACTGGAGAAGGAACACAATTGGGTCTCAATAGGTGGTGTCATTTACATACAAGATAGCGAATGGTATTGTATATAACAGTAAGGAAATGATAACTAAGACTACAGGAGGAGACAGACAGATTACTCCTGATCATCACACTTCTCTGTCTCCATCCCTCTTCCTAACATCTCGTCACACCTGCAATCACCTCAGTACCTGTGGGCGTGGTAAAGACTAACTCCACCTCCCGACCTACGATAACACCCGCGTCAGGTGGTGGTGATGGTGGCTCCTCGGTTATTGTTCCCTCCAGCTCAGACTTTTGGCCCGGTTTCCGCGCTTCACTGCACTTGTGCCTGGTGTGAAATTTTCCTCTTTTTCTGTGTGTGCGCATGTTGTGTGTGGGCTATTTGGACGAGTTCAGGAAGACAATAATAATAATAATAATAATAATAATAATAATCATCATGATAATAATAATAACAACAATAATGGCAATAAAAATAATAATGAGGATAATAAAATAACAAATAAAAAAGAAGAGTTCCCTATAAAATGCTCTTACATATTCTACTAACCCATCTTTTCGGTAATAACTGAGAAATATTCTGAAGTTCGTAATCGTCCCAGAATTTCTCCCCATCGTGACTGTCGTATACAAAATATTTCGTTGCTGTCAAATTCCTCACATCTTTCTGGATACAAAGTCATGAAAATATATTCAAGGTGTTCTAAAATTAAGTGCGCGCGCGTGTGTGTGTGTGTGTGTGTGTGTGTGTGTGTGTGTGCGCGTGTGTGTGTGTATGTGTATGTGTGTGTGTGTAAATCATCAGAACAAATAACCTCACCAGCCAACTACCCAAGACGGAAGACACAAAAAGTTTTAATAGTTATTTAGTCAAAATATTATCAAGTTCTGGGTCGTCAAGTCTGGCAGAGCGAGACCTTCACCCCTCATAACACACTTACTCCAAGCCCATGACACACTAAGTCAGTCTGTTACATACTTACGCCAAGTCTGTTTCATCTGGCTTGCTTATTTCACACACACACACACACACACACACACTCTCTCTCTCTCTCTCTCTCTCTCTCTCTCCTCTTGTTCGAATAAATTTGTCCCCATTTATACTGTTATTTTTTTCTAGTTCCTCTTCCTCTTTATTCTCTTTACTTTTTACCGTCTGTGTTTTATTTCTCTGTTGCCTTCTCCCATTTATCTATATTTATTACGTTTTAACTTTGTTTCTTCTCCCTCCTTCTTCTTTTTCAGTGTATTGTTGTTGGTGTTTTGTTACATTCGTCTTTTATTCTTTCTTCGACTTCTCCTGTTTCCTCTTTTTTCTTCCGTTGTATTATGCTTTGATCTTTCACGCTACATGTATGTATATATGTATGTATGTATGTATGTATTTATGTATGTATGTATGTATGTTTTTTGGTCTTGTCATTCATGTTACCCAGTTAGTTGTTTTGTTTATGACGCGCGTCTTTTGTTTTTCCATCTTTATTTATTTACCTGAAGTTTTGGTTCTTTATGCCTTTAATTATTCCTCTTTCTTATATCTATTACATGTTTGTTTTTTACTTCCTCTTTATGTTATGTTCTCCTCGTTCTAGTAGTTCTTCTTTATGTTTATTGACATTGTTCTTTGTTCTTCACACGTGTGTCGTCAGAAGACTCATAAACTGGGTGTGTGCTCTCTCTCTCTCTCTCTCTCTCTCTCTCTCTCTCTCTCTCTCTCTCTCTCTCGTTCTGTTCTCTTATTCAGAACTTGGCTTTGTCTTCCATGCTATTTGTATTAACATATGATACGCCTAGAGAAGAAGACAAACAACAACAAGAAGGGGAAGGAGGAGGACACGAGAAGGGAGGAGGAAGAGGAGAAGAAAGAAAAGGAGGAGGAAAAAAAAAGAGGAAAAGTAGGAGCAAGAAGAGGGAGAAGGAGGAAAAGAAGAAAAAGGAGAAGGAGAAGGAAGAGGAGGAGGAGGAGAAAGAGGAGGAGGAGGAGCAAGAAGAGGAAGAGAAGGAGCAGGAAGAGGAAGAGGAGCAGAGGAGCCTTCCTCTCCCCGCTGTACCCAACTCTTCTCTTTACATGTTTGTCTTACACACACAAACAAACACGTGTGTATATAAATAACTTTCTGGTCATGAAGTTAAATGGCGTTGTTACTTTAAGATATGTACATTGTAACACACACACACACACACACACACACACACACACACACAAGAGAATCTTACACTAGTTTTACTCTTCCTTGTCATCTTGTCTTCTTCCCACTCGTCCTTGTTATCTCCTCTATCTTCCTGTCTATATTGTCCTCCTCCTCCCACTCACCTCATCCACCCTGTTATCCTCCCACTTATTGTATTCTCCTCTCATTTATTTGATCTTTATCCCACTCACTTTATCCATCTTCCATTAATTTTGTTGTTCTCCCGCTCTTGATTTAACGGATTTTCTTCTCCATATAGTCCGTTAATTAGAGTTCCCACTGTTTGTTCTGAGTAATAAGAAACGAAATGAGACTTCGGTATACACCTGTTGCCATAGTTCCCCCGTAAAGTTAGAAGCTGTAAACTGGAAATATTTTGAGATAGTCATACACGCACATACATGGCAGTCATATGCACAACAAGACAGTCATACACGCACACACGACAGTCATGTACACAACAAGATAGTCATACACACACATACATGGAAGTCATATGCACAACAAGACAGTCATACACGCACACACGACAGTCATGTACACAACAAGATAGTCATACACACACATACATGGCAGTCATATGCACTAGACAGTCATACACGCACACACGACAGTCATGTACACAACAAGATAGTCATACACACACATACATGGCAGTCATATGCACAAGACAGTCATACCCGCACACACACATACGAGTCATGTACACAAGAAGACAAGTCATACACGCCCACATAGCTTGAATGTTGTACGGAGTGCCCCATTATATCTCTATGTTAATAAACGTCTACTTTTGGAGGTTGACTGCGTAAATATATGAATTATTAAAGAAAAACAGGAAAAACAGCTAATGTAACATAAATAGACCTTCCAAAAAGTCGATAGTAATTCCCCTGCCTGTGACACGACAAAGTAAGTACCTCTATCTAGCTCCTCCAGTCCCAGATCGAGGCAAGGCCAAGCCAGTTCATCACTTACTAACTAAACTCTCGGGTAGGTGTTGGGTGGTGCAGTGCGTGGTGAAGGGTGGTGAAGTGTTGGGTAGGGTGGTGTGGGGTGGTGTAAGGTAAGGTAAGGTTAGGTAGGGTAGGACATCCCGACTATAACCCCCCACCCACACCCATCAACCTCTCACCCATCCTGGGAGGTGGGGAATGGTACCATCCGTCAGCCAACAACAGAAGGTACCAAGAACCACTGACTGGGAAGGGTTAGAGGATGACGGGGTGGGTGGGATGAGAGGGTAGTGTAGTGGGTGGTGCACTAAAAAAAAAATAAAAAAAAAAATAAAAATAAATAAAAAATTAAAAAAAATTTTGTGGATCGTTGCGTTGCGGTGGGTCGTTGGGTTCGTTGCGTTGCGGTGGGTCGTTGGGTTCGTTGCGTTGCGGTGGGTCGTTGGGTTCGTTGCGTTGCGTTGGGTTCGTTGCGGTGGGTCGTTGGGTTCGTTGCGTTGGGTTCGTTGCGGTGGGTCGTTGGGTTCGTTGCGTTGCGGTGGGTCGTTGGGTTCGTTGCTTTGCGGTGGGTCGTTGGGTTCGTTGCGTTGCGGTGGGTCGTTGGGTTCGTTGCGTTGCGGTGGGTCGTTGGGTTCGTTGCGTTGGGGTGGGTCGTAGCGGTTTTTGCTGGGTCGTTCGATTCTTTTGGTGTTTTTATTTAACTTAAATGATTAATATAATTGAGAATAATAATTAGAACATTTATAATTACTGTAATTCTTGGTCATTTGTCAACAACATCAGAATTGAGACAGCACAAATAATACGTCATAAAATAGGGTAGTGTTGGGTAGGGTGGTGTAGGGTGGTGTATTGGGGGTGTAGGACATCCCGACTATAACCACCCACCCACACCCATCATCCTCTCACCCATCCTGGGAGGTGGGGAATGGAGAGGATGAAGGGGTGGGTGGGGTGAGAGGGATGATGGGGAGTGGGGGATGAGGAGAGGGAATCCACATCCTTCCCAGGAAGTGGAGGATGGTACAATCCGTCAGGCGCCGACAGAAGGTATCAGGACCCACCGACTGGGAAGTGTGTGTGTAGGGTGGTGTAGTGGGTGGTGTAGTGTGGGATATGGTGGTGTAGTGAGGGTGTAGTGGGTGGTGTAGTATGGGGTATGGTGGTGTAGGGTGGTGTACGGTAAGGTATCAGGACCCACCGACTGGGAAGTGTGTGTGTAGGGTGGTGTAGTGGGTGGTGTAGTGTGGGGTATGGTGGTGTAGTGAGGGTGTAGTGGGTGGTGTAGTATGGGGTATGGTGGTGTAGGGTGGTGTACGGTAAGGTATCAGGACCCACCGACTGGGAAGTGTGTGTGTAGGGTGGTGTAGTGGGTGGTGTAGTATTGGGTATGGTGGTGTAGTGAGGGTGTAGTGGGTGGTGTAGTATTGGGTATGGTGGTGTAGGTGGGGTACGGTAAGGTATCAGGACCCACCGACTGGGAAGGGTGTGGAATCCCCCCATCCCCCATCCACACCCATCCTGGGAGGTGGAGAATGGCACCATCCGGTAGTTGGCAACGGAAGGTATCAGGACCCACCGACTGGGAAGGGTGTGGAATCCCCCCATCCCCCATCTATCTGTGTCTCTGTGTCTGACTGTTTCTGCCAGTCTGTCTCACAATATCGATCTCTGTCTGTCTTTCTGATTTTCTGCCTCTGTTTTTCTGTCTGTCTGTCTCTTTCGTCTATATGTTAGTCTATGTTTTGTCTGTTTCAGTTTGGGTGATAGCGGTCGAGCCTGAGAAGAGCGCCGGACCTTCTTATTTACGGCGATTCCTTCTTTATCTTGAGTTATTAGCCAAGATTGTCTGTCTCTCCCTGTCTGCCTCTGACTGTCTGTCTGTCTCCGCTCGTCTGTCTGTCTGTATGTCTTTTTCTGTCTGTGTCTTTCGATGTTTGTCCGTTTGTCTGACGGTTTCTGTCTGTTTCTGTGTGTCTGTCTGTTTAATGTCTGTCTGTCTGTGTCCGTCCGTCTGTCTGTTTTTCTAACTATCTGTTTGTCTGTCTGTCTACAAATCCTCCCTAAGGAATCCTATCCTATAAATCAACATACCCGACCACCGCCCCCCCCCCCCCCCCAGACAAAGCCGCACAGAAATACTGACAATTCTCCATACCCAACCTCAGCGACAACCCTCTCAATAAAAACAACCTAACTCAACAACTCCTTTCAACAAAAAACAGACAGAAAGACAGACAGACGGACAGAACATACAGCCAGAGACCGACATAGTGGAAAGACAGAGAGACTGAGACAGACAGATAGACAGAACGAGACAAACACAGACACTGACAGACATTGACAGACATTGTAAAAATAGACTGGCAGACAGAGAGACAGACTGACGGACAGACAAACAAACAGATACAAAGACAGACAGAGACTGAGAGACAGACGGACAGAGACAGTTAGACAAACTAACTCTACCAAAGCACCAATCACCTACTGCGGCACCAAGAGACGCCAACCCCAGTAAACAGAAACCCTCCTCCTGGTGTACATTAACACAGTATAACCTTTTTCTTCTATATTTTAAATTTATTTATGTTCTTCCCCCCCCCCCCCCCCCAGGCCCCGTTGTGGGTCGTTTGATCTGTGCCCGGGTGGGCTAATTCCCATTAAAAGAAAAAGCAACTGGCTGGGCCCAGCCTCGAACTGGTCCCGGCGGTGCTAGACGTAGTTCGTCAGGCCACCGCCAGGGGTCTACTGTCGGCTTTTCTGAAGGTGGTTTTGTTGTTTTTCTTTAATAATTCATATATTTTCGTAGTTTTTCTCAGGATTTGTATGAATTTATACTCAAATAACAAAGTTACAATTGTATTGAAGCTGTGTGTGGCCCTTTTACAGCCAATCTTGGCTACTAACTCGAGATACACTTGTGTGTGCGTGTTTGACTGTCGTGTGTATGAGTGTCGTGAATCATGAAGAAATTTTGCAAGAACCTATACCAAAACACATACAAAAGAATACCAAACAGTTATAAACAACAGCGCCACGGTAACTCTGCTATTTGAGTTTAAAATCACGTTAAGAACTGCGAAAATAAATAAATTATTGAAGAAAAACTGAAAAAATACCACAAGTAACATAAATACAACTTCTGGAATGTTGATCAATGTCCCCCTGGCGGTGGCCTGGCGAACTAGGGGGGGGGTCACAGCTTCCATGGTAAACACTTTAAATATTATGAGTGTCTCTCACCCACAATGGAGAGGCCTACACTATTTTCTCTCACCACCGCTGTCTACACCTACACTATGGTTACTCACACGAGCCAGAAGCACCGGACATGGAGTAGAAAAATTGTCCTCGTTGCAGATGGTGACGTCATCGTGTGGGTAGCAACGGACCCTGGTGTTATGGTGAAGTAATGGTGAGGTGATGGTGATAGTAAAAGAGATGGTGAATAGATGGTGAAGTTCTTGGGAAGGCCACAGTGAGGTAACGATGAGAATGGTGATATGGTGAAATGATGGTGAGGTGACTGGAGGAACTATTCACTGGTGAAGGGTTACTGGTGCACCACTGAAGTATGAATGAAGAAGTAATGATAAAAAAGATAGCTAAAAGGAATGATGGTGAGATATAAGAGAAGAGGTGATGGTGAGTTTTAATGGTGATGGTGAGCGTAATGGTCCGGGTTTACAAGCTTTTACATATACGTGAACGCTTTAAGATTATAACACACACACACACTCACACACTCACACACACCATTTTTATCCTTCATATTCCGAGAAAATTTACTCAACTAAAATAAATAACTATGGTGTACTATGTGAGGCCCATAGGGTTATGTGAGGCCCATAGGGTTATGTGAGGCCCACAGGGTTATGTGAGGCCCATAGGGTTATGTGAGGCCCATAGGGTTATGTGAGGCCCACAGGGTTATGTGAGGCCCATAGGGTTATGTGAGGCCCATAGGGTTATGTGAGGCCCATAGGGTTATGTGAGGCCCACAGGGTTATGTGAGGCCCATAGGGTTATGTGAGGCCCATAGGGTTATGTGAGGCCCACAGGGTTATGTGAGGCCCATAGGGTTATGTGAGGCCCACAGGGTTATGTGAGGCCCATAGGGTTATGTGAGGCCCATAGGGTTATGTGAGGCCCATAGGGTTATGTGAGGCCCACAGGGTTATGTGAGGCCCACAGGGTTATGTGAGGCCCATAGGGTTATGTGAGGCCCACAGGGTTATGTGAGGCCCACAGGGTTATGTAAGGCCCATAGGGTTATGTGAGGCCCATAGGGTTATGTGAGCCCCACAGAGTTATGTGAGGCCCACAGGGTTATGTGAGGCCCATAGGGTTATGTGAGGCCCATAGGGTTATGTGAGGCCCACAGGGTTATGTGAGGCCCATAGGGTTATGTGAGGCCCACAGGGTTATGTGAGGCCCATAGGGTTATGTGAGGCCCATAGGGTTATGTGAGGCCCACAGGGTTATGTGAGGCCCACAGGGTTATGTGAGGCCCACAGGGTTATGTGAGGCCCATAGGGTTATGTGAGCCCCACAGGGTTATGTGAGGCCCATAGGGTTATGTGAGGCCCACAGGGTTATGTGAGGCCCACAGGGTTATGTGAGGCCCACAGGGTTATGTGAGGCCCATAGGGTTATGTGAGGCCCACAGGGTTATGTGAGGCCCACAGGGTTATGTGAGGCCCACAGGGTTATGTGAGGCCCATAGGGTTATGTGAGGCCCACAGGGTTATGTGAGGCCCACAGGGTTATGTGAGGCCCATAGGGTTATGTGAGGCCCACAGGGTTATGTGAGGCCCATAGGGTTATGTGAGGCCCACAGGGTTATGTGAGGCCCATAGGGTTATGTGAGGCCCACAGGGTTATGTGAGGCCCACAGGGTTATGTGAGGCCCATAGGGTTATGTGAGGCCCACAGGGTTATGTGAGGCCCATAGGGTTATGTGAGGCCCACAGGGTTATGTGAGGCCCACAGGGTTATGTGAGGCCCACAGGGTTATGTGAGGCCCACAGAGTTATGTGAGGCCCACAGGATTATGTGAGGCCCACAGGGTTATGTGAGGCCCTTAGGGTTATGTGAGGCCCACAGGGTTATGTGAGGCCCTTAGGGTTATGTGAGGCCCACAGTGTTATGTGAGGCCCACAGGGTTATGTGAGGCCCATAGGGTTTTGTGAGGCCCATAGGGTTATGTGAGGCCCACAGGGTTATGTGAGGCCCATAGGGTTATGTGAGGCCCACAGAGTTATGTGAGGCCCATAGGGTTATGTGAGGCCCACAGAGTTATGTGAGGCCCACAGGGTTATGTGAGGCCCACATGGTTGTGTGAGGCCCATAGGGTTATGTGAGGCCCACAGAGTTATGTGAGGCCCATAGGGTTATGTGAGGCCCACATGGTTGTGTGAGGCCCACAGGGTTATGTGAGGCCCACAGAGTTATGTGAGGCCCACAGGGTTATGTGAGGCCCATAGGGTTATGTGAGGCCCACAGTGTTATGTGAGGCCCATAGGGTTATGTGAGGCCCATAGTGTTATGTGAGGCCCATAGGGTTATGTGAGGCCCATAGGGTTATGTGAGGCCCACAGGGTTATATGAGGCCCATAGGGTTATGTGAGGCCCACAGAGTTATGTGAGGCCCATAGGGTTATGTGAGGCCCATAGGGTTATATGAGGCCCATAGGGTTATGTGAGGCCCACAGAGTTATGTGAGCCCCATAGGGATATGTGAGGCCCACAGGGTTATGTGAGGCCCACAGGGTTATGTGAGGCCCACAGGGTTATGTGAGGCCCATAGGGTTATGTGAGGCCCACAGGCTTGTGCGAGGCCCACAGGGTTATGTGAGGCCCAAAGGGTTATGTGAGGCCCACAGGGTTATGTGAGCCCCACAGGGTTATGTGAGGCCCACAGGGTTATGTGAGGCCCACAGGGTTATGTGAGCCCCACAGGGTTATGTGAGGCCCATAGGGTTATGTGAGGCCCACAGGGTTATGTGAGCCCCACAGGGTGTGTGAAGGCATCCGGGTGTGTGAGGGCCACCGGGTGTGTGAGGACCACAGGGTGTGTGAGGACCACAGGGTGTGTGAGGGCCACTGGGTGTGTGAGGGCCACCGGGTGTGTGAAGGCATCCGGATGTGTGAGGGCCACCGGGTGTGTGAAGGCATCCGGATGTGTGAGGGCCACCGGGTGTCTGAGGACCACAGGGCGTGTGAGGGCCGCTGGGTGTGTGAGGGCCACGGGGTGTGTGAAGGCATCCGGATGTGTGAGGGCTACAGGGTATGTGAGGGCCACCGGATATATAAGGGCCACCGGGTATGTGAGGACCACTGGGTGTGAGGGCCACAGGGTATGTGAGAAATGCCGGGTGTGTGTGTGTGTGTGTGTGTGTGTGTAAGGGTCACAGACTGTGTGTGAGGCACAGGGTGTGTGAAGGTCACAGGGTGTGTGAGGGCCACCGGGTGTGTGAGGGCCACCGGGTGTGTGAGGACCACAGGGTGTGTGAGGGCCACCGGGTGTGTGAGGACCACAGGGTGTGTGAGGGCCGCTGGGTATGTGAGGGCCACTGGGTGTGTGAGGGCCACCGGCTATATAAGGGCCACCGGCTATATAAGGGCCACCGGGTATGTGAGGGCCACCGGGTGTGTGAGGGCCACTGGGTGTGTGAGGACCACTGGGTGTGTGAGGGCCACCGGATGTGTGAAGGCATCCGGATGTGTGAGGGCTACAGGGTATGTGAGGGCCACCGGATATATAAGGGCCACCGGGTATGTGAGGACCACTGGGTGTGAGGGCCACAGGGTATGTGAGGAATGCCGGGTGTGTGTGTGTGTGTGTGTGTGTGTGTGTAAGGGTCACAGACTGTGTGTGAGGCACAGGGTGTGTGAAGGTCACAGGGTGTGTGAGGGCCACCGGGTGTGTGAGGGCCACCGGGTGTGTGAGGACCACAGGGTGTGTGAGGGCCACCGGGTGTGTGAGGACCACAGGGTGTGTGAGGGCCGCTGGGTATGTGAGGGCCACTGGGTGTGTGAGGGCCACCGGCTATATAAGGGCCACCGGCTATATAAGGGCCACCGGGTATGTGAGGGCCACCGGGTGTGTGAGGGCCACTGGGTGTGTGAGCACCACTGGGTGTGTGAGCGCCACAGTGTGTGTGTGAGGGCCACAGTGTGTGTGAGGGCCACTGGGTATATAAGGGCCACCGGGTATATAAGGGCCACCGGGTATGTGAGGGCCAGAGCGTGTGTAAGGGCCACCGGGTATGTGGGGGCCACAGTGTGTGTGAGAGCCTCTGGGTGTGTGAGGGCCACCGGGTATATGAGGCCCACCGGGTATATAAGGGCCACCGGGTATGTGAGGGCCACCGGGTTTATGAGGGCCACCGAGTATGTGAGGGCCACCGGGTATATATGGGCCACCGGGTGTGTGAGGGCCACCGGGTGTGTGAGGGCCACCGGGTATGTGAGGGCCACAGTGTGTGTGAGGAATGCCGGGTGTGTGTGTGTGTGTGTAAGGGTCACAGGGTGTGTGAGGGCCACCGGGTATATAAGGGCCACCGGGTGTGTGAGGGCCAGAGGGTATGTGAGGAATGCCGGGTGTGTGAAGGCCACCGGGTGTCTTAGGACCACAGGGTGTGTGAGGGCCGCTGGGTGTGTGAGGGCCACTGGGTGTGTGAAGGCATCCGGATGTGTGAAGGCCACAGGGTATGTGAGGGCCACCGGGTATATAAGGGCCACCGGGTATGTGAGGGCCACCGGGTGTGTGAGGGCCAGAGGGTGTGTGAGGGCCAGCGGGTGTGTGAGGGCCACAGGGTATGTGAGGAATGCCGGGTGTGTGTGTGTGTGTGTGTGTCACAGGGTGTGTGTGAGGCACAAGGTGTGTGAAGGCCACAGGGTGTGTGAGGGCCACCGGTTGTGTGAGGATGTGTGAGGGCCACTGGGTGTGTGAGGGCCACCGGGTGTGTGAGGACCACAGGGTATGTGAGGGCGACAGGGTATGTGAGGGCCACAGGGTATGTGAGGGCCATAGGGTATGTGAGGAATGCCGGGTGTGTGTGTGTGTGTGTGTGTGTGTGTGTAAGGGTCACAGAGTGTGTGTGAGGCACAGGGTGTGTGAAGGCCACAGGGTGTGTGAGGGCCATAGGGTGTGTGAGGGCCACCGGGTTTATAAGGGCCACCGGGTATGTGAGGGCCACCGGGTGTGTGAGGGCCAGAGGGTGTGTGAGGGCCAGCGGGTATGTGAGGGCCAGCGGGTATGTGAGGGCCACCGGGTATGTGAGGGCCACAGTGTGTGTGAGGGCCACTGGGTGTGTGAGGGCCACCGGGTATATAAGGGCCACCGGGTATATAAGGGCCACCGAGTATGTGAGGGCCACCGGGTGTGTGAGGGCCACCGGGTATCTGAGGGCCACCGGGTATATAAGGGCCACCGGGTGTGTGAGGGCCACCGGGTGTGTGAGGGCCACAGTGTGTGTGAGGGCCACTGGGTGTGTGAGGGCCACCGGGTATATAAGGGCTTCCGGGTATATAAGGGCCACCGGGTGTGTGAGGGCCAGAGGGTATGTCAGGAATGCTGGGTGTGTGTTTGTGTGTGTAAGGGTCACAGGGTGTGTGAGGGCCATAGGGTGTACAAGCGCCACAGGGTGCGTCAGGACCATGGGGTGTGTGAGGGCCACACGGTGTGTGAGGAGCCAGAGGATATGTGAGGGACACAGGGTGTGTAAGGTCCATAGAGTGTCTAAGGGCCAGGTTCAGAGGGTATGAGAGGCCAACAGGGTGCGTGAGGGCCACAGGGTGTGTGAAGGCCACAGGGTGTGTGAAGGCAACAGGGTTTGTGAGGGCCACAGGGTGTGCTAAGGTCACAGGGTGTGTGAGGGCCACGGTTTGTGAGAGGGTCACAGGGTGTGTGAGGGCCAGAGGATATGTGAGGGCTATAGGGTGTGTAAGGGCCATAGGGTGTCTAAGGGCCAGAGGGTATGTTAGGCCCACAGGGTGTGTGAGGGCCACAGGGTATGTGAGGGCCACAGGGTATGTGTGGGCCACAGGTTGTGCCAAGTTTACAGGGTGATTGAGGGCCAGAGGGTGTGTGATTGTCACAGGGTGTGTGAAGGTCGCAGGGCGTGTGAAGGTCACAGGGTGTGTGAAGGCAACAGATTGTGTGAGGGCCACAGGGTGTGTGAAGGCCTCAGAGTATATGAGGGCCACAGGGCATGTGTGGGCCACAAGGTGTGTGAGGGTCACAGGGTGTGTGAAAGCAACTGATTGTGTGAGGGCCACAGGGTGTGTGAGGGTCACATCATGTGTCAGGGCCACAGGGTGTGTGAGTGCCATATTTGTGTAAGGGTTACAGGGTATGTGAGGACTACAGTGTGTGTGAGGGCTACAGATTGTGTGAGGACCACAGATTGTGTGAGGGCCATGGAGTGTGAGAGGGCCACAGGATGTGTGAGGCCATATCGTTTGTAAGGGCCAGAGGATGTGTGGGAGCCAGAGGGTGTGTGGGAGCCAGAGGGTATGTGGGGGCCAGAGGGTGTAACGGCCATTATTCGCCCGGATCAAGGTGTGTGGCGTTTACAAATAGGTCTCACCTGACCAGTACACTCAGGCTTAAGCCACAGTCACCTCCAGCTTATGTAAACCGACAATAACCACAGACGTCTTTTATTATATACAAACTTGCAAAGTACAATGTGTTCATGAATGCCTCACCAAGGACCTTCTCGTGCGTTCAAATACTGAAATTGAAATTGAAATATTTTATAGACAATAAAACTATAACATCAAAAGGACTATGCAGTATACTACTCCCACCCTCACCTATACCATCCCCTTCTGGGGCTTACAAAAAGTTATAAATATTATAAGAACACATGAATTATTTTACACCAATAAAATAGTTCATTTTGACATGAACGCTGTACTACATCAATAGAACAGATAATTTAATCTTATACAAATTTAAAGGTCATCAAAACCTTGAAGCAAAATATTTATACAATGAAAAAGTAATAATTTGTCCATAATTTTCAGTAATATTTGTATCCCAATCATAGTCTCATTATAACAGTATCAACAGATGGTAAGTTAGTCCCGTAAGTTACATTGGTGTTTTGTAACACATACAAATAATGCTGAAAACTCTCGCTACACATGACTCACTTCTCTTTCAAATACCGAGAGAGGAACTTAATGGTTTGTGTGGTAAGGTCGGCCACCTCTTAAGAGACACTAGGCTGATTGATTGTGGTAATTACATCCCTGGCGACGCAACAGGGTAGGTTATATTTCGCCGAATTAAATTTAATGTTTAAAGGACTAAAATAAAATATTGCAAGTTAAAAACATAATAAATACAATAGAACTTTCATAAAAACCATTTAAACGTTAATAAATAACACTCACAGCTTGTGTCGAAGGCCGGCTGCTCACTAGGCTCCTCACTACTTATCAGTTATCACAACAAATATTTTTTCGAAAGTTTGTTATTCAAGAAGTTTATTTTCCTTAATGATCTGAAGTGTCTATGATTTTCGAATCAATGACCATCCGAAACTTTTTCAAACAAATTGAATCATTCGATGAAAGAACTTTCCAACAAAGATAACTAATGTTGGAAGTTTATCACAACCAAGAATGATGATCTCACAATTTTTCTCAAAGCAGAAGATATGAAGCTAACGTATGGTAACGAAACATACCGTAATGATATTTTGGAAATTTGGGTAAAGTTAGGTTAGTTTTGGTAGCTTCGTATCATCAATAAATGATTGGTTTTGGACTCATGGAGTTCAGTCGTGGTACTATTTTTAACATTACTTTCCCTAACCCAAGACGCTACTCAGTGCCGCGCGACACCTTGGGGCGGTGCATGGACGCTCACCGCTCTCTGTGGCTTTATTAATTGTATTGGTAATTTAATGCAGCGCGTTATATGATGAATTTACACGCTGTGATCACACACAGAAGACCTCCTGGGAAAAAAGTTGATGCATATGGTGAAGTGTTTACTAAGTGTCTTAACGGTGAAGGAAAGTGGCAGGACACCGGGTGCACAACGCCTTCTTGAGGAGTCGGGTAAGACGCTGTTGTTGTGTTTTAAAGGAACAATAAAAAATCTGGTATCTTTAATGGGAACAATTTCCTCAACTTGGTGTTAAGGGTGGAACACACTCGTTAAATATTAGCCTTTTCGTTTTCCCTTGTTCGTGTTAAGAATAAAAACTGTGTGCCGCTCGGACCGCCATCTTGGACCGCCAGTTCGCGTTCCTCCTCCCCGTTTATTTTTTTTCTTCTCTATTATCGTTTCGGTCATCCAGCGAATTTGCGGATTTTAAATTCCCAGCGTTATGTTGGGTTAGGGTAGGATTTAATCAGGGTTTTTCGATGGTTTTGGGGTATTATTTTACTTTCGCACACAGCGTGGGTGCGTTCATAGTATAATCTTGTTTGGTATATATTACTAAAATTATCTTTGTATTTGTCATAATACCCAGAGTTTATTGATTGGTTGAGCATGTATGCATGTTATTTAGAGTAACTCGGCAACAATTTGGATCTGATAATTGTGTGATTTTTACTTGTTTACGTTTATAAGTGAAAATGGACTACTAAATGTTTAAAATGATTGAACTTAAACTTTTGGGTGGGATTTTGGGGAAATGTCATGTAGGCGTCCGTGTTTTGGTGAAGATCAGTTGAAGGTCAAGGGGATGCGATATATAAATTGTGATCATAGATACAATCGAAATAAAAAACTAAGAATAATTCGGACTAAATTGGCAAGTTATAATTAAGAGTTGCTGTCAATGTGAGGCGTTTTTTAAGAATACATTAACTCAGTTCCGCCCGGTGTTGTGCCCCAGGAGTAACTCATCCAATACTGGTGCAGTTTCTAGACAGGTTAGCGTAGACACGAGCCTGCAGCTGGAGCGGAGGTCTTACGCGGTGCCACAGAACCTCCGCCTTGGTGATATTAGTTTCCTCCTGTGACTTCGGTTAATCCATCTTCAGTGTCCGGTTATACCCTTCTTGTGACCCGTTATACCTCTTCCTGTGTCCGGTTATACCCCCTCATGTGACCCGTTATACCCCCTCCTGTATCGGGTTATACCCCTTCATGTGACCCGTTATACCTCCTCCTGTGCCTCGGTTATAACCCAACTATGAGCGGCAGTAACCATGACTGTTATCATTACATTACAGAAAAGGTGATAGTGATAATAACTTTCCCTGGCGCAATGTTGCAGGTATATATACGGTTTTAAATACCATGTGACCCAAACGTTCACTTGCAATAATACTGAAAAACTATTTTTAGTTCGTATATTGGAAACAAATATATTTATGATATTACTGTGTATATAATATATAAATGTTTTACACACACGTCAAAGTGACACCAGGATACAAGACTCGTGGCTCTTATGGTTACTGGGGCCAGATTTCAGCATCAATAATCTGTTTATGTCTTCCCGTTCAAGAATATACTTTAAACTAAACTAGACTAGAATTCAGAATAACATGGCAAATTAAATTACCGTATACAATTAACTTCAATGCATGTATACCATATTGGTTTCCTAGTGGCTACTGTACTTGCACATTATATTAAGCACGTGTTATTGTTGAAAATTTGTTGGTGTATTAAGGGAATTACCCGGGCACAGATCCCTGACCCACATAGGGCCTGGGGGGGGGGGGGGGGACAAAAGGCAAAAACAAATTGCATCATAAAAAAATGCTGAAATAAAAAAAACAAAAAAACAAACAGATGAGGAGTGACAAACGATAAATATGTTGTGTTGTAAGAGAAACAATTGAGACCCTTCAGCTGTGTGTAAATGAGGTAGAAAGTCAGTCAAGATCAGCAAACTAGGACTTGGTCACAATACTGTTAACTATTAAGATTTAGCTCATAGATGTTCACTATCTCTGGCTGAAATATGGCATGGATATGAACAATTGAGCATGTACCTCAGAAGTGTTCGGAAGGTAATATTTTAGGGGGATGGACCTCCACTGCCAAAGGTGGATAACTCCTTCAACAAAAACACGTCTGAGTTGGTGGCAGACTCAGACCTAAAAGTGGGTCCCTTGTATCCCACTGCAGTTTTTAATTCAGAGAACTGATGTTTGGTAACTGCCTTGTCGTGGTGAGGAGCTTCAGTTCTCTCGATCTAGTAATCACTGTTGGTGGGTGTTTGTTGACACTGGTAGGACCACCATGGCGAACTGGTTGCTGGTGAGGTTCTTAAGTGGAATTTATTTTTACACAAGAGACAGTGAACGACTCAAAATTATGAAGTCTGTCTCTGATTCACCTGTTTCGTGCACTTTAGATATATCAGAAACACCACCATACAAAACTACCACGAAAAGTCTGAATGAATAACGTTGAAATCTATATCATCCTTACCTACAAGATCCTCAAGTGTAGATGTCAAATATTGCCAGTAGTGTCAAGAGCATTTTCTCCACAACTGTACGGAATATTGAGAAGCTTTTGCGTTAGTGAGAGCTAAAAGTTTGGAGAGACCAGTAAGTTGTCTCGGGTCGTTTCCTTCAACTGGTAAGGAGGTGAGGGCGAGAGGGCAAGACTGGTCAACTAAATCGTGGACCAGTCTTGCCATACTTGTGACACTGGTCGTATTTCTTTAATCTTTTCGTTCCATTTGCGACCACATGTTTACGACCTCACGATTGTCCGAACTTCTGTTCGACTTTTGGAAACTACGACTACTTGTACACATGTGTCAGAGTTCTCAGTTAAGACTTGGACAACACAATGTTCTGTGGTAAAGAGTACCAAGTATCTTCGTTATAAACAGGTAAAAATATAAGATATGATAAAGTAAAGCATCGACAAGCTACATGTTTTGTCTATTATGATAGTCATCAGGTACGAGTCGATAAATGAGACGTCCGGATACTACCAGGTGCTATCACAGAAACCCTCCAACAACTTGGTGTGTTAAGTGAGGTGCTGTTTGGTTAGGTATATATATATATATATATATATATATATATATATATATATATATATATATATATATATATATATATATATATATATATATATATATATATATGTGTGTGTGTGTGTGTATACAAGTTGCTGGTCCAGTCCAGTCCAGTATACTGTACGTGTCAGAAAACAGAGGGCAAGTGATCTCGGGCCCTTCGTGCCCCGTGAAAGTTTGAACGCTTGTGCTTGGCTAGCGTACAGCGAATGAGGGTGCGGCAAGTCTGTAGACTTGCATGGTTAATTCGGGTGCGCCAAGTCCGTAGACTTGCATCGTTTTCCCTCGTAAATACAATTGTTAATTAATGCCTTCCTAAAGAAATCATCGACATGGGACCAGGTTTGTTCTATTCTACGAATTTTTTGCGATTTTTCCACCAAGTTTGATGAAAAAATATTGTGCCGTTTCGGCTACCCAGAACATATACACACGGCTACTCCTATAGTATCTTAGACAAGTGATTGTGGGACCTTCGTGCCCGGTGGCGAGTCCGGTGTTGCAGTTTACAGAAGCGTGAAAGTTCGAACGTTCGTGCTTGGCTAGCGTACAGCAACATCGTTTTCCAGATGCTCGTGGTTGTTATAATCATGGTCTTGGTTGTTACAATCATGGTCGTGGTTGTTATAATCATAGTCGTGGTTATGATCATAGTCGTGGATGTTATAATCATGGTCGTGGTTGTAATATTCATGGTCGTGCTTGTTATAATTATATTCGTGGTTGCTATTATCATGGTCGTGGTTGTTATAATCATGGTCGTGGTTGTTATAATCATGGTCGTAGTTGTTATAATCATGGTCGTGGTTGTTATAATCATGATCGTGGTTGTTATAATCATGGTCGTGGTTATATTCATGGTCGTGCTTGTTATAATCATTGTCGTGGTTGTTGTAATCATAGTCGTGGTTGTTATAATCATGGTCGTGATTGTTATAATCATGGTCGTTGTTATAATCATATTCGTGGTTGTTATAATTATGGTCGTGGTTGTCAATCATGGTTCGTGGTTGTTATAGTCATGGTCGTGGTTGTTATAATCATGGTCCTGGTTGTTTTAATCATGGTCCTGGTTATTAGGTACTGTAAGTATCTAGTATACTATAGGAAGGAATAGAATAAAAGTTAGAATAATTAGTTAAAGAAATATTCGCCATAAGGAGAGGGTAAAATCATAAAAAAAAATTATTATGAATCACCGATGATCATTCCGAGATAAATTATATTATGAAGAGAAGTGACTTTGATTCTGGTTAGATTAGTCACCATCCGCTTAAGTCATCAACTGTGTTAAGTCATCATAGTCGTCATGTGCGTTAGTCAGTTTTAGGCCCATCTCACACGACTGACCGACCATCGATGTTCTTTCCGCGCGAGGTTGTTACTTTTTAATGAATCTTATTATTTACGCTGGTGGATGTAAGACCAGCAACCCTCACTGACGCAGCTATGGTCAATTTGGTGTTATACTTGTTTACAAATGCCTTCTAATCTGTCTCAAGTCTGTCCGTCCTGTCTATTATCATCCCAACTGCCTGTGGGGGAGTTGATCCTGTAGGTGCAACAGCAGCAGCAGGTGGTGGTGGTGGACTGTGAGGGAGTTGATCCTGTAGGTGCAGCAGCAGCAGGTGGTGGTGGACTGTGGGGGAGTTGATCCTGAAGGTGCAGCAGGTGGTGGTGGTGAACTGAGGGGGAGTTGATCCTGTAGGTGCAGCTGCAGAGTGGTGGTGGACTGTGAGGGAGTTGATCCTGCAGGTGCAGCAGCAGGTGGTGGTGGTGGACTGTGGGGGAGTTGATCCTATAGGTGCAGGAGCAGCAGGTGGTGGTGGTGGACTGTGGGGGAGTTGATCCTGTAGGTGCAGCAGGTGATGGTGGTGGACTGTGCGGGAGTTGATCCTGTAGGTGCAGCAGCAGCAGCAGCAGGTGGTGGTGGTGGACTGTGGGGGAGTTGATCTTGTAGGTGCAGCAGCAGCAGGTGGTGGTGGACTGTTGGGGAGATGATCCTGTAGGTGCAGTGGCAGCAGCAGTGGTGGTGACGGACTGTGGGGAGGTTATCCTGTAGGAGCAGCAGCAGGTGGTGGTGGACTGTGGGGTAGTTGATCCTGTAGGTGCAGCTGCAGAGTGGTGGTGGACTGTGGGGGAGTTCATTCCTTAGGTGCAGCAGCAACAAAAGCAGCAGCAACAGGTGATGGTGGTAGTGGACTGTGGGGGAGTTGATCCTGTAAGTGCAACAGCAGAAGGTGGTGGTGGTGACTGTGGGGGAGCTGATCCTGTAGTTGCAGCAGGTGGTGGTGGTGGTGGACTGTGGGGGAGTTGATCCTGTAGGAGCAGCACCAGCAGGTAGGGGTGGTGGACTGTGGGGGAGTTGATCCTGTAGGTGCAGCAGCTGCAGCAACAGCAGCAGCACGTGGTGGTAGTGGACTGTGGGGGGAGTTCATCCTGTAGGTGCAGCAGCAACAACAACAACAACAGCAGCAGCAGGTAGTGGTAGTGAACTTTGGGGGAGTTGATCCTGTAGGAGCAGCAGCAGCATCAGGTGGCGGTGGACTGTGGGGGAGTTGATCCTGTAGGTTAAGTAGCAGCAGCAGCACCAACAACAATAACAGTAGCAGCAGCAGGTAGTGGTGGTGGTTTGTGGGGGAGTTGATCCTGTAGGTGCAGCAGCAGTAGCAGCAACAACAGCAGTCCCAGCAGCAGCAGGTGGTGGTGGTGGACTGTGGGGGAGTTGATCCTGTAGGTGCAGCAGCAGCAGCAGCAGCAACAACAACAGCAGCAGCAGGTGGTGGTAGTGGGCTGTGGGGGAGTTAATCCTGTAGGTGCAGCAACAGCAACAACATAAGCAGCAGCAGCAGGTGGTGGTAGTGGACTGTGGGGCAGTTGATTCTGTAGGTGCAGCAGCAACAGCAGTTGGTGGTGGTGGACTGTGGGGGAGTTGATCCTGTAAGTGCAGCAACAGCTGCAGGTGGTGGTGGTATACTATTGGGGAGTTGATCCTGTAGGTGCAGCAGCAGCAAGTGGTGGTGGATTGTGGGGGAGGTGATCCTCTAGGTGTAGCAGCAACAACAGCAGCAGCAACAGGTGATGGTGGTAGTGGACTGTGGGGGAGGTGATCCTGTAGGTGCAGCAGCAGCAGCAGGTGGTGATGGTGGACTGTGGGGGAGTTGATCCTGTAGGTACAGCAGCAACAGCAGGTGGTGGTGGTGGACTATGGGGGAGGTGATCCTGTAAGTGCAGCAGCAGAAGGTGGTGGTGGTGGACTGTGGGGGAGTTGATCCTATAGGTGCAGCAGGTGGTGGTGGTGGACTGTGGGGGAGTTGATCCTGTAGGAGCAGCAGCAGCAGGTAGTGGTGTTCTGTGGTGGATGTAATCCTGTAGGTGCAGCAGCAGGTGATGGTGGTGGATTGTGGGGGAGTTGATCCTGTAGGTGCAGCAGCAGCAGGTGGTGGTGGACTGTGAGGGAGGTGATCGTGTAGGAGCAGCAGCAATAGCAGGGGGTGGTGGTGGACTGTGGGGGAGTTGATCTGTAGATGCAGCAGGTGATGGTAGTGGACTGTGGGGGAATTGATCCTGTAGGTGTAGCAGCAGCAGCAGCAGGTGGTGGTAGAGGACTTTGGGGGAGTTGATCCTGTAGGTGCAGCAGCAGCAACAACTACAACAGCAGCAGCAGCAGGTGGTGGTGGCGGCGGCCTGTGGGGGAGTTGATCCTGTAGGTGCAGCAGCAGGTGGTGGTGGTGGCCTGTGGGGGGAGTTGATCCTGTAGCTGCAACATTAGCAACAGGTGGTGGTGGTTGACTGTAGGGGAGTTGATCCTGTAGGTGCAGCAGCAGCAGCAGCAACAACAGCAGGAGCCTCAGGTGGTGGTAGTGGGCTGTGGGGGAGTTGATCCTGTAGGTGCAGCAGCAGCAGGTGGTGGTGGTGGACTGTGGGGGAGTTGATCGTGTAGGTGCGGCAGCAGCAGGTGGCGATGGTGGACTGTGGGGGAGTTGATCCTGTAGGTGCAGCAGCTGCAGCAACAGCAGCAGCAGCAGGTAGTGGTAGTGTACTGGGGGGAGTTCATCCTGTAGGTGCAGCAACAACAACAACAAAAACAACAACAACAAGAACAGCAGCAGCAGCAGGTGGTGGTAGTGTACTTTGGGGGAGTTGATCCTGTAGGTGCAGAAGCAGCAGCAGCAGGTGGCGGTGGACTGTGGGGGAGTTGATCCTGTAGTTGCAGCAGCAGCAACAGCAGGTGGTGGTGTTGAACTGTGGGGGAGTTGATCCTGTAGGTGCAGCAGCAGCAACAGCAGGTGGTGGTGTTGGACTGTGGGGGAGTTGATCCTGTAGGTGGAGCAGCAACAGCAGGTGGTGGTGGTGGTGGCCTATGAGGGAGTTGATCATGTAGGTGCAGGAGGAGAAGGTGGTGGTGGTGGACTGTAGGGGAGTTGATCCTGTAGGTGCAGCAGGTGGTGGTGGTGGACTGTGGGGGAGTTGATCCTGTTGGATCAGCAGCAGCAGCAGGAGGTGGTGGTGGTGGACTGTGGGGGAGGTGATCCTGTAGGTGCAGCTGCTGGTGGTGGTAGTGGACTGTGGGGGAGTTGATCCTGTAGGTGCAGGAGCAGCAGCAGGTGGTGGTGGACTGTGGGGAAGTTGATCCTGTAGGTGCAGCAGCAGCAGCAGGTGGTGGTAGTAGACTTTGG